>PVHY01008888.1:0-59145 GCA_004024945.1 Uropsilus gracilis | reverse complement strand
CATCCGAGCACAGGTGTCCCTTTGTACCCACATATAGGTCTCTTTTGGGTAGATTCCCAAGAGAGCAATTGCTGGGTCAAATGGTAATTCCATTTTCATTAACTTGAGGGTCCTCCATACAGCTTTCCATAGTGGTTGGACTAGTTTACATTCCCACCAGCAGTGTAGTAGTGTTCCTTTCTCTCCACATCCTCGCCAGAAATTCTTGTTGTCTGTTCTTTGGATGTGGGCTATTCTTACTGGTGTAAGGTGGTATCTCATTGTTGTTTTGATTTGCATTTCTCTTATTACTAGCGAAGTTGAGCAGTTTTTCATGTGCCTGTTGTCCATTTGTATTTCCTCTTTGGAAAAGTGTCTTTTTAGTTCTTCTCCCCATTTATTGATTGGGCTTTTTGTTTTGCATTTGTTTAGTTGTGTTAGTTCCTTGTGGATCTTCGTTATTAAGCCTTTGTCGCTCATGTGGAGGGCAAAGATTTTTTCCCATTCGGTTAGGCATCTTTTAGTTTTTTCTGTTGTCTCTTTTGCTGTACAGAAGCTTTTCAGTTTGATGTAGTCCCATCTGTTTATGTTTTCCTTCATTTTTTTTGCCATCTGCAGATATTTCCAGAAAGGGATTTCTGAACTGTAGTTCATGGAGAGTTTTGCCCAAGTTTTCCTCTATGTATGCTATGGTTTCAGGTCTGACCTCTAAGTCTCTTATCCATTTTGAGTTTATTTTTGTACATGGGGTAAGGGAGATTTCTTGGTCCATTTTTTTGCATGTCTTAGTCTAATTTTCCCAGCACCATTTATTGAAGAGGCTATCTATGTTCCAAGGTAAGTTTTTCACAACTTTGTCGAAGATTAGTTGACTATAGATGTGTGGTTTTATTTTAGGGCACTCAATTCTGTTCCATTGATCTGACTGTCTGTTTTTGTACCAATACCATGCTGTTTTAATTATTATGGCTTTGTAGTATAGTTTAAAGTTTGGGATTGTAATACCTCCATTCTCTTTTTTTCTGGTCATGAGGCTTTTGGATATTCGGGGTCTTTTGTTATTCCATATGAATTTCAGTAATTTTTGTTCTATCGCTTTAAAAAATGTCATTGGGATTTTTATTGGGATTGCATTGAATCTATATATTGCCTTAGGTAAGATGGTCATTTTGATAATATTAATTCTTCCAATCCATGAACATGGAATGTCTTTCCATTTTCTTACGTCTTCTTCTATTTCTTTTTGGAGTGTTTTGAAATTTTCTTTGTATAATTCTTTCACTTTTTTTTTGTTAGGTTTATTCCCAAGTATTTAATTTTTTTTGGTGCGATGGTAAATGGGATGGTTTTTCTGATTTCTTCCTCTTCTATTAGACTTTTTGCATATAGAAATGCTACTGACTTCTGTGTGTTGATTTTGTATCCGGCTACCTTACTGAACTGGTTTATTATTTCAAGTAATCTTTGCATAGATTTTTTTGGGTCATCTATATAGAGAATCATATCATCTGCATATAATGATAACTTCAGTTCCTCTTTACCTATTTGTAGCCCTTGGCATTTCTAATTACATTTGCAGCTATCTTTCAGCTGCTATATAATGTCGCTATAGCCATACCACAGTGACAAAATCACCAATCATTTTTCAAAACCTATTCTTTTTGCAAGTGATGCCTCATTGTAGTACTGTAAGACAGATTTTTCTGGGTTGTGTTTTTAATTATTTCTACATTTCTCTACTTCTTAATCAAGTTACCTGAGAGGAGTACATAATTCAGAGATATAAGTTTACACCTCTCTAGATGTATGTTGCTCTTCTAGGGACTCTGGACCCTGGCTTTTCTTTGTTATCTTACTTTCCCATTGTCAAGTTATCCCAGTCCTGAATGTTTTGAAACCATATAATCATGACCAGTCAATTCCCTGCTCCCTGACTACTTTGCTTGGGTGATCAGTCCCATGAAACCTGGACTCCATGATCCTGTGGGCTGGGAGTGAGCCCTGGCAGTTGCTTTCCCATCTCCTATGGTGTGATCTATAATAAATGTCCCTTGTGTGAATCTTTGATTGGCTTTCTCTTTAAATTCATTATATCAATAAAGCCAGACAGGAACTCTGCCACACACTGTGTCTGCCACTGACATTCTCATAGTCCTCGGCCATAGTTAACTGGACCCTCTCAACACTGGGCTGCCCACTTTCCTCTCCCTTTTGAGTATCCTCAATTCTATAGTCAGATTTCTAGAATTTATTTTGTTTGGTTTGTTCTGTCCATTTTTTCCCCATATTTTTGATACCCCTTTCTTTAAAAATAATGAATCTCAATTCGCTGCATCTCTGTTACATAGACATTTGCTTGTAATAATAGACTGTGGCAGAAGTGAAAGTGTGTCACCTCTAAAATTAACCCATAAAGAGCTCTGACGCTTTCTCCTTGCTCTTTCTTGGATGACCCATTCCCACTGGACAGAACTAGTTGCCCTTTGGCAAGGACACATAAAGGCCCATGTGAAGAGACCCATATGCCAAGAAATAGGATCCTCTGCCAAGAACCAGAGAGAAACTGAGGCTCTGCCAACAGAGTGGGTGCAACATCTTGGAAGTGACTCTCCAGTTCCTGTTATTCTCTTGGGGGAACACAGCCTTGGCTGATGCTTGCTGACATGACTGGCTCCTTGGCTAAAATCTGTCCACAAACCCTAGTCAGATGTCAGTTATCTTACTTTCATGTTTCTGACACTCAGACATTATGAGATAATACATTTTTGTTGTTTTACACTAAATTTTAGCTGTTTTGCAGCTGTAGGTTATTACTACACTCCTCCACCTATGAATCAGAGAATTTGGGCAGGAAACTTGTGCTTTAGTTTCCTTATCTGCGCAGTGGGGATAGGAATGAACTCTGTTTCATGTACAGTGTAAATAATGACCCTGCTGGAGAAACTGACAACATTATCCAAAACAATCCATCATCAGAAACTCCGTTCTTATCAGGCACATTTGGAAGAAAATAGAAGATTGTTTTCTCAATTTTAAATCTTTCCATTGTTCCTTATAAATGACTAGATTTAATAACCATTTGATTTTAAATTCATAACATTTGTCCAGAAAATAGTCTATTAATATGACATTAAAATCTCAGGAAATAGTGTAGTTTTATTCAAATCAAACTTCACCTATGAAATAGCTCTTACATTCAGAGAATTGGGATAAAATATAAAAGATAAAACAAGATACTGCTTGATAAAGTGAACATAAGATTATTCCTATTATCTTCTGAAATTGAATAAATCCTCTTACATTAAAGAAAACATGGAGATTTGCAAGAAAGAATCATTTTATCCCCCCAAACACGGGAATACTATTTAAATTATGCTTCAACTGTGTCCAACTAGAGTGTATTTGTTACCATGTCTTAAAATAAGTTCTACAGAGATTTAAATTTCTTGCATTCAGATAAACTGGATGCTATTTAAAATTTTTTATATTAAACTTTTTTTTCATACAAAAGTTAGATGCACTTTTGGAATATACAATTGTTAAAATTAGATAATCTGAGAATTCTCCTGCTAATGTAGATGTAATCATATTCCATTTAATATATTTGAGTCTGAGCTCAAATCTGAAATATAAGCCTTTAAAAAGGAGGTCAGCATCAATGAGATAAGAGCAGAACTTTGATTATAGTTATTACTGTGAAAGATAAAGATGATTTATTTTGTGTTGATTATATGTTTACTTTCCTCTCTGGGCAAGCTTTAAAATAATTTCCACCTTTATCAGTAGTGTTAAATGAAATCATGTTTGCATTATTCTTTCTGATAAAAGTTGACTGAAGGAAACTAATTTTAAACATGCCTGTAATGAAAGAGAATGTAATTTGACTAAATCTGCTTTTGCCATTTACTGTTACTCTTGAAGGATAACTTTTAAGAGCCTCCATTTTCCCTTCTGTTAAAGGGACTCATGAAAATCACTTTATTGGATTTTTAGGATAAAAACGAAACAATGTTTGGAAATTGTACAGTGCAGTATTTGACTAATAATACAAAATCAGTAATTAATCTCTTACTAACATTTTAACTATTATAACTACTATTATTTTCTCCTTACTATCATTATTTCTTTCATGTTTCCCAAAAATATATACAATACTAAACATTTACTTATTGAACATATCTTTATACTGATTGACTTTTCCTCAGTAAACACCATGTATATCTGTACACACATAGGGAAGTGAAGTCATGAATAACCCTTTGAGAATAGTTCCGCATGTCCTGGGTCTCTCCAGCCTCAAAATACACACACACACACACACACACACACACACACACACACACACACACTGTCCTATCATGCAGCCTGTACCAGCATCCTCGGGGTCTTGTGTAAAGAACACCAGATTGGGTATCTTACATTGTGTGTGAGAAATTAATTTTTCATAGTTTTGAAGGTTAGAAATAAAGAAATGTCTTTAGTATCTCTCATGGGGATGTAACAGGGAGAAGATAGTGCTTAAGTTAGATGGAGTCATAGGGACTAGGTGGCACTAGACCCCCTTCCCCTCCCTCACTCCTCAGTTTCAATAGTAGGAGGTAGTGTTAACAAGTCTCAGGGAATGAGATCATCCAACAGAACAGGAATTACAGTTGGCTTCTCAGAATAAATGCAAAGGGCAGGAGCAATTTCCTGAAATCATGAAAGAAGTGAAAAATTTCCCTGGTTCCTTCCTCACACATGTTCCATTCTCCTTTGACTAGACCTGGAGGGAAATGATCTGACAGGGACGTTGGCTATGACAACACAGGGCCTCCTTCTATAAAATAGTGTATTTAGTAGGGGGTGGATGGTGGGGTGGGGGTTGGGTGGAGCAAGGAGCAGATTCCAGGATGAACCCTTGCCTGGAGGCAAGATTAAACCCCAAATCAAAGCAGTGCCTTGCTTTGCAGAGAGGTTAGAGAGGCTTTCCCATTCAGAATAGAACATGACTTGTGGCATGAAGAGTGAAGGGAAGAAAGTAGATGAGCCGTTGAATGGTGAGTGGAGCATGTGTATAGTTATAGTGGAAAATGTGTCTCCAAGGTAATATTGATATGTAAATGATTGACAACATGCCCAATATTAATGTTAGTGATCAATATGATTGGAGATAATGCTAATGCCACATAACCAAAAACCACAATAAGTGTGTAGTACATGGATGAATATATGTATAAATATGAGGTTTGAATAATCAAGATATGTATTAATTCAGCAATATCCCTACTATGAAAACGAATCAGAAAATGTGTTAAAAATTAGGAGAGTATTTACAAAACCAACCAAGAATTTTATGTATCTAAGAATTTAGATAGAATTTAGATGCATAGATTCCTAATGTCACAATTAAAATGCTAAATTATTATTAAAATAACATAAAAAAAATAGAAACTTTACAGGAAAAACATAAAAAGATACAAACATTTGTGCTAATAATAATGTTTGCTTTGTTCTTTAGTGGGACAACACAGTAGTTTCTGTGCAAATTTACACAACAATAGTATATGAATTTAATGCTATTTCAATAGGGCTCTGGCAGGATTTATTAAAGAACTTGACAGACATTCTGAAATATGTGGGATTCTACCCATAAATATCTAAAATGGCTATGAAAAAGAAGAGCAAAGAGTGAAGCCTATCTCCTGTCAATATATGCTGCAAAACAGTCATAATAACAAGCTTTATAATAGGTGAAAGTACATACAAATGAACCATTGGAATATAATAGGAGAATTAAAAATGTAACTAAGGAATCTGATGTATAATTAAAGTAGCAATTCCAATTATTAGGAAAAGGGGATTTTTTTTTTATCCCAGTAGATGTTACTAGGAATGCACACTATACAAATAAAGCTAAATATTTTTACTTTACTATTTGCAAAGGAAAAACATTCAGATCTTAATAAGAAAAAAAATTATAAAAAATGGCTTGCTTTTACCACTAGTATGTGCTACAGTCTATTCTCCTCATGAAGGGCTTCTTCATGAAGAATGGGTTGTTTCCCATTCTTGGTTATTATGAATAAAACCACTATGAACATTTGGGCATCAATTTTTGTGTAAGCATAGGTTTTCATTTCTCTGGCATAAGTGCCCATAAATGAAATAACTAGATGGTATAGTAATTACATTTTATAAGAAATTGTCAGATTCTTTTCCAAAGTGGTTGTACCATTTTAAATTCCCACAAAATATGTGAATGATTCATTTTCTCTGTATCATTGCCAATGTTTGATATTGTCACAATTCTTTATTTTAGTTGTGCTGTTATGTGTAATATTATATCATTGTGGTTTTAATTGACTAATGAATGCTAATGAAGTAGAACATCTTTTTATGTGCTTATTTCCCCTAAGATGTATGGTAGAGGTTGAGAAACTATTTCATTTGAAGAATTGTGAAGTAATAAACCCTGGCATGGAGAAAGAATACAATAAATTATTTGACTATGAAACTGAAAGGGTTAGAAAGAAGCCAGAGAGGAAAAACTTGCTTAAAAAGCCTGAAAAAGGGAACAAAGAGATTTTGAAGTCAAAGACATTCTGGCTTTTTTTTATGGTTTGTTTTTAATTTAAGGTTTTATATCAAGGTCTGCTTTTAACCTCTAATGGTCTCAAAATATTGGTTGATATTGGCCCCTATTACAAGAACTTATTTCCCATCTAGTCTGCCAACTCTCTTTAAAACTCTACTTTTTTGCTGTCTGTGTATGCCAAGGTAGTAAGATTTCCTTTTCTAGAGAAAACCTTGTTTTTTAGATTTTGTCCTTCCTGTGTCATTTAACTGAAACTTGACAAATCACAGTCTTAAGTTAAGGACTTGAAGATTTTGTTCAGCATACAGATGTGTCAACTGTGTCATCTTTGGAGGGAAGGGGGAGAAACAATAAAAAATTTACATGCTACAATATTTTTTATAAAACTTCAATCTTTCTTTTAGGCAAATTTTTCCATAGCTTGGGAAAAAGTAAACTTTCTTCAATACAACTCAAAACTCAGAAATAATAAGGGAAAATGGATAAAATTGATTATATTTAAATCAATACTATGTAGTAATTGTCTCTTAGTGTAAGCAAGATGAAGTAACAAAAATCAAATCAAGTAAAAAAAGAAAAATAACTCACTTGGAAAAATATTTGCTACATCATCACAAAATACAAATATTCTTAACATATAAAAGTTGGTAGGAATAGAAAAAATAATCAACAATTACAATGAGAAAATGGGCTACAGAGATGGGCACTCCAGAGAAAAGACTTGAATGGTTTTCAACCACATGGCAAACATTGCTAATAATAGGAAAAATGCAAGTTAAAATTGTTGTGGGTTGCACTTTCAAATGAGAAAGAATGCAAAACAGCTAATAATCTGTTGGTAGATTGTGTAGAAATAGGCAATCTCATATTTTACCAGTAGGTTTGCAAAACTGTAAATATTTATAGAAGATTCTTTGGCAATATCTAGCAGAATTGTATGGACATTTGCCTTTTGAATCAATAGGGATCTGATTGAATTAAACTAGAGCATATTCAAATCATGGAGTACTATGTATCTTCTAAACAGAATGAGGAATATCTTTGTTACTTTGGATCAATCTCTAAGACATAACTTTTTGAGGAAAAACAAATGAGGGAATTTGTGCAAAATATTTTGCTGTTTAAGAAGGCAGTAAATACATATTCACATAGATCCATATATGTATTACATGGGTATCTATTCTATATTTAAGCATGATAATAAGTCTAAATTGAAAATTTAAAAAGGTTTTCAAAGTGAGAAGGGGAAAATGGAGTGAAAAGGGCATACATAGAAGCTAGATTTCTTTGAATATTGCCTATTTTGCTGATTTGATTTTATAAGTTTTAAACCATGCAAGTTAGAAAAGAAAGTTAAATTTGAAAAGGTCATCCTGAAAAGTACACTTTATCACATAATACAATAAAACTTAGGTGACTTTCCTTCAACTCACTCTCTCTTCCCTCTCTTTCCTCTGCCCCCTCTCTTTCTTTCGCTCTGAAAGCATCTTATTGTATTCAATAGTTTCCAACCATGATTAATCATAGGTAATTGAAATGATGGAAAACAAAAGTACACATAAGACATTCTTCAATAATAACTTAGTTACAGGAGGTTTTTGAAATTTTTATTTCATTTATCTTAATATGAACATCTTTGCAAGATTTTAAAATTAATTGGACAAACAGAAACCTTTTGCATCCACCCAGCAATATTCCAAAACCTACACCTCAGAAACCCATTTCAGGACACATCTGAAGATGTTAAAAACATGAAGGCAAACACAAATAGCTGGGACTACATCAAAGTGAAAAGCTTCTTTACAGAAAAAGAGACAATAACCAAAACAAAAAGAAACCCAACCAAATGGGAAAAAAATTTGCCCTTCATACAAGTGATAATGATTTGATAACAAAGCTCCACAAAGAACTCACACAACTTAACCAAATCAAAGCAAAAAGCCCAATCAGAAAATATGGAGAAAAACTAACAAGATGCTTCTCCAAAAAGGAAATAAAAATGGCCAATAGGTATATGGAAATATGTTCAGCATCACTAATCAGGGAAATGCAAATAAAAACCACAATGAGATACCATTCTACACCAGTAAGAATGTCCCATATTTTTAAAAAAAACAACACAGAAAAAATGAAACAAAACAAAACAAACAACAGGCAAGTGCTGGCATGAATGTAGAGAGAAAGGAACACTTTTACACTTGATATAGGAATGTAAACTGGCCCAGCCACGATGGAAAGTTGTGTAGAGGACTCTCAAACTACTGAAAATGGAAGTACCATTCGATCTAGCAATCTCACTTCTGGGAATCTACTTGGGCACCAAAACACTAATTAAAAAAGACACCTGTACTTGGATGTTTATCTCAGCACTATTTACAATAGCCAGGATGTGGAAACAACCTGAATGCCCCCAAACTGATGAACGGTTGAGAACGATGTGGTATATTTACACAATGGAATATTATTCTTCACTCAAAACCAACAAGTATGAAGCATTTGTGATAACATGGATAGACCTAAAGGGAATCATATTAGCAGGAATAAGTCAGAAAGAATAGACAAAAACCCTATGGCCTCACCAATAAATGGGATATAGGAATGACAAACAAAAGGCCAAGAAAATTCAAAATTGGCTAACATTAACAGAAAAGACAAAATTGGCTAACATTGACCTACTATGGCTAACAACAGAACTGGACAAGCAGCTAGGAAAGGGGATGTGGGGAGGGAGAAAGGATGGAGCCAAGAAGATCAAGATCAAGATTCACAGGTGATAAGGTACAGGAAGAAACCCAGGGAATGCAGTGATGTAACATAATTCTCTCTTGGTCTTTGTGTGTATATATATGAATATATGTATATACATGTATACACATACATATATAAATATGCAAACAACAAAATGATTAATTAAAAAATAAATAAATCTCCAAAAGCAAAATATAAGCACCAGAAAAAAGATGGAATATTATTCATCAATTTAAAATGACAAATTGGATGATTTTATGATAACATGGATGTACTTAAAAGAAATCATACTAGCAGAAACAAGTTAAAAAAAAAGACAGAAATCAAATGATTACACTATTATATGGGTCATAGGAAAAATAAACAAAAAGCCCTGAGGAAAAGCAAAACAAGATAAGAACCAAATTAAAGTACACAACTTGGGGGTTGGGGGGAGAGCATGGGAATGGTCAGGGAGGGTGGGTCGGTGAATCCTGGCAATTACAAAGATGTGAAATTTGTGTATAACTTATTAAAAAAATTTAAAAAGTGCACATATGTGTAAGTTAGAGCAAGTTAGTTCATGTTGCAGTAACAGATATGCTAAGAACACAATGATTTATTTTCTATGCAAGTGAATGTTCTTTTTGGGTCATTTGGGTCATGAAAATCATTTAGGAACCCAGGTTGATGATGACCCCATCTTGTCATATGCTTCCACAACTGAGAGAAAATCAAAAAAGAAATTATGGTGAATTATGAGGTGGCTCTTCAAAATATGCATGAAAGTGAAAGCTGTGACTTCTCACTTTTTATTGGCCAAATCAAATAATGTTGCCTTACTTCAGTTCAGTAGGATGAGATGAATAAACCTCTTGGAGTAACAGCATCTAATACTTGTTGATATTAATACAATCTACCATGTCATATAAAATATTTTTTAAAATACAAAGAATTGCATTTACTTGCCTTATTGTATGGGAACAAGAAAGTGAATATAAACAAACAAACAAACAACTAACTTTACTTTATATGACGTTTCTCCTATAATGTTTTTACAGCATAGAAAATTTTCACTTTACATCAAATGTATTTCTTTTAAATCCACTTTAGGTTCATTCTTTTTTTATTATATAAATAATTTACTTATGTATGTATTTCACATCATTGTAATCCCCAGGGATCACCTACCACCTCCCCTCCCTGGCTGCTCCAGCTGGTCTTCCCTCCTCCTTGTGTACTTTCGTTTGGTTGTCTATATATTAGTGAAATCATTTGGTTTCTGTCTCTTCCTTTCTGACTTGTTTCTGCTAATATGATTTCTTCTAGGTACATCCATGTTAACGTAAAATCATCAAATTTGTCGTTTTTAATTGGGTAATATTCAATTGTGTATATATACCACATCTTTTTCATCCATTCATCTGTTTTGGCACATTTGGGTTGTTTCTATATCCTTGCAATTATAAATAGTGCTGCATTGAACATCTAAGCACAGGTATTCTTTTGTACCCACATTGAGGAGGTTCATTCTTTTTAATTGTGTAGTGCAGCTGAAAATGTAAATTCACTGGCCGTTTGGAATTGTAAAGGAAATGTTATGGATTGCATTTATCATGAATTTGTTTCCTTTATTAATTTCTACCACAGATTAATAGGAAAAATGCTAACATATCAGTCTAAAATGATGAATATTAAGATAGTAACTTAAACAGTCACCTCTGCTAGTGTGCTGTGTTTGATTTTTCTATAGTCCATTCCTCTCCAGGTTTTTCTTTCATGTGATGGCATCTGGGGCTTGATTGACTACAGATAGAGGAGACATTGAGAGTCCTTGCTTCATATATTCTCCAAAGCACAAGTCTAGGTTTTGGGGATCTTGTTCACATACCCTTTCATGAATGGTGGTCATTTGATAGTTTCCTAGTGATGCTCTCCACTGTCCTCAAGGTTTTTGTCTCTGGTGCTACAGATTCTGTGACACCTGTTTGCATTTCCCATTTGGCCACAGACTAGAGACATCTTGTATGCCATGGGACAATGACCTACTATGGCAACCCCCTTGGGTACACATCCAGTCAGATCTCCCATTGCCACAGTTTTCTTTCAGTCTATAATGAACATAAGAACAGAAGAGAGTATAATTTCCAGCCCTTCTCCTGCCAGAAAACACACACACACACACACACACACACACACACACACACACACACACACATTGCAGACTGCAGTGAGGAAGGGATTCTTCCAAAGTCTCACAGGGAGGTTTGACTAGACGTGTTGCTAGAGTTTCTTCCCGTAGCTTTTTCTTCATTTCTTCTCATGGCTTTGCAGAAAGTAGACAGATACCTCTCACTGTCTCAGGCTCCTACCACTTTTTTTTTTTTTTACCCAGAAGAACAAAAAAGTATAGGCTTGCCTTACATTTTTCCTAAATTATATTTTACTTTAGACTAGAATATAGATTCAATCTCTTAGACTGAAGGAAAATCTCTGAGCGTGAGGAAAACACGCAGAACTTGGGTCTGTCATCTTTGAAACAGAAGTGGCATTAGAAAGCCTTTCCCTCTTAACAATGTCTGGGCCTCCAGTTTCTTGTTTGTTGTAAAATCTTGTGAATATCAAATGCTAAATATTGCCTCATTCCTCTTTCTTTCTCCTTTTTATAATAAGTAAGACATATGGATGCTTGGTATGGCCAATGTACCTGGTTATGAGAGGCAAAATGAAAAACTCAAAATGATTTTTGAAATATGATGCCACTCATTTATTTTCTTTAGTTTACGCATGTATTATAAAATAAAATCAGTATACAGAAGTAAATGTATATATGCATATCAAGAGTAGAATACATGCAATATTTAGCTCAATTTTTAGTGTATGTATATATTGTATATATAGTACATATATACATGCTAAATTTTTGTGTATATATAAAATTGTATATATATCATATACATGTGATTATATTATGACTCAGATAACTCAACCAAGAGCTGGTTATCAATATTTATGACACAATCAATATGCATAAATTTGCATTCTGTATCCACTGTTTAAAAGTAAAAGGTATTCATTTTCCCAAACACAGGTCTAAGCAGTAAGAATAAGTGAACAAACATGACATGATTATGTTGGTGTCCAATCATGGATAAGTATAGGTTTGTTCAGAGGAGAGAATTTGAAAATGATTCAAATGAAATGTGAGGTGACAAGCAGGAAACAAGTTGGGCAAAGCATGCACTGTTAATTGATGTGGCTGAAGCCTGGCACTACAGCCAAGGCAAATGTTAGAGGGAAGATCTGAATAAGAGCCAGTAGTTCAAATCCAAAGCCAGAGATGAAAATGCAATTCATATCAAAAAATAAAAAATACTGCTAATTCTCACACTCCTTTTCAAAAACATATGTCCTTGGTTTCTTGTTCTAGTACAAGTTTTTTTTTTTTTTTTTTTTTAAAGCCCTAATATTCTACATAAGAAACAAAGACCAAATGTGGACCTATGGGTTGAAATAAATTAATCTCCTAATCTATGGGAAATTCCTGACTTGGTTCAATTTGCTTTGCTGGTACCTTATTTTGTTATTATTCATTTCTATTTCTTTCTAGAGCATCTTTCCTTTTTTACTCTAAATACGATAATTCTCACATTGTTCACTCATTCACTCACTGATAATGCAACTCATCTCGAGTTCTGTTGTCTTAAATTTCTTGTCTGTTCAAATTCCATAAATTGTGCATGTTCATTGCATGGTTGAAAAAGCATATACACACAAACAAAGCTTGCTTTATAAGGTAGAACTGCATCTGTATAAATACAGGATTTAGAATCGACCTGATAGCAAATGAGATTTTGATTTTAATGTAACCATAAACTTATAATGAATAGTTTGTATGCTAAACATGTAACAGTTAGTATTATGTTTTATGTTTCTAACTTTAAAAATATCATAGTGCCACAGAACAAAAGTTAGAGAAGTGGCATTTCCCAACTAGTTTATCAGGCTTTCATTTTATAGGCTAATCTATCTGAAACCACTTAAAGTCAGTGTAGCTTCCTCTTACCATTTGCTAAGAAGATGAGGTCTATACAATCAATTGAATTGATCATAACCTTCGGCTGAGTGATTCAGGTAGACCTGGATTCTGGAATTCTGACTCCAGGAATACAAGGCTTTTGTGGCCACAATTTCACAGCTTGCTCTTGACTCTTGCAGTCTATTTAAAAACAACAGCAAAAGTGGGTTTTTACCATGAGACTGAATTTTTCAGGATTGGCTGTGACCACAGAGTAGCCCTGAAATTCCAGATACATGGGAGAGTTTGTATCTCGTATCTTTGTATCTTGTCTAGTGAGGCTCAGCAGGGACTTCTATTCATTCAACAACCCAAATGACAAGTGATTGGAGGGCCATAGATTTATAGTTGTGTTATCAGATTATGTAGCTTGTCATTTACTTTTCAAATTATGTGGCACTAACCCTTTCATGGCGAAAAATATAAACTATACTTGGGATAAATTAAGTACAAGTTCCATTAAATTTTCTTCTTGAATATTAGTACTTAAACCAATGGATTATTTCAGAGGTGGTGCTCTTTTATTCTTATTGTGAAGGAACCTCTGAGAAGGATATTTGGATATAAAAAAGTGGAGCATGGTTATTTTCCTAGATGAGGAGCTATAATATCATGGTCCTAGTTTTATCATAAGGGATTTTTATTTATTAAGATTGTGGTTTAACTCATAAGAAGAAGGGAATCATTGGTAGACATGTTCACATGTAATATAGCTTTTGATTTTATAGCCCCATTTGGCAGATTAGGTGGTTATTATTATTTTAACTTTATGAATAAGATGGTGGCTCTCAAAGGACTTTGAACTAAAAATATTAACTGAACAGTTGTCAGGATCTAGAGAAGATCAAGCTCCAGACAAGATAAAAAATGCTTCCCTTGATTCTTCTCCAAGGACATGCAGATGGCAAATAGGCACACAAAGAAAAAAATGTTCAGCATCACTTATCATCAGGGAAATGCAAATTAAAACCACAATAAGCTACCACCTCAATTCTATAAGAATGTCACATATCAAAAAAAAAAAAAAAACAGAAATGATATGTGTTGGTAAAGATGTGGAGAAAAGGGAAATTTTGGAATATAGACTAGCCTAGACCTGATAGAAAACTGTATAGAGGTTTGTTAAAATATTAGAAATAAGACTACCATGTGACCCAACAATGCCACTCATACTTATTTATCCAAAGAATGAAAAAAATCACTCATTCAAAATGACATGTGCACTCCTATGTTTGTTGTGGCAATATCTGCAATAGCCAAGTTATAGAAATAACCTAAGTATCCAATGACAGAGAGAAAATTAAGAATGCAGCAGTTATAAAAACAAAAAACAAACATAAAATCTCACATGAATGGAACTGGAGGGATTTATATTAACTAACATAAGTAAAAAGGAGAAAGAAAAATACCAAACAATTCCACTCATATATGGAATCTTAAGAAACAAAACAGAGGAAATGTTAAAACCAATCCAAAACAAACTTTTAGAAATATGACTTCAGAACTGAAACTATTTGAGGGGTAGGGAGTAAGGGACAAACAAGAGAAGGGTGGGGGTTTAATGGTCTAGGGTAAAGGATTTGAGGTGCTTTGGTCATGGGTGTGGTGTGTGGTAACATAATCTGAGTAGGTGTGAACCCAATCTGCTAATTTGTACAAAATGTTGTCAGTCAATATTACCTCAATAAACACCACACACACACACACACACACACACACACACACACACACACTGAAATATCCCTAAGAAACAATATGCCTCTCTCATGTGTGTCCATGGATTCATGGTTGGAAAGAGACAGAACTAGGATTGGAATAAAAATTCCCATTTCTTTGTCAATAGCTCTGAACTCCATAATATTTGTTTCATCTTTAGGGCAAATGTCATGTGTGATGAGTGATTGTAAGAATGGAATCTTTCATTTTTGAGTGTAGGTTAAAACTAATATTTCTTAATCTTATATTAGATCTTTTAAGTTGGGCTGAGTTCTCTGAGAGAGATTATCTACATAAATATCCTCTCGCTCCTCTTTCTTCCATACATTCATATTTCTTTTCTAGCCCCCTATATCACCAGAAGTTGTTGATATACATGAGAATTTTCATAATTGGTGACATTTCCACCAATTTTGTTTGAAATATTGTGACTGTGGAAGTTGAAAATAATTTTCAGGAGATACAGGGAGTTATTTTGGGCAAGAAGTAAAGGTTAAAAGAACTATTCAGGAGACACTTCATGAGACTCAAAAGCAAAGCCACAGGGTTGGTAAAAGACACCCCAGCTGTGCTCTGAACCGTGAAATTTGGGGACCTTCGGAGACTGCCTTTTGGCACTAATGGGCCCTTTTCATGATGTACATACAGTGATGGTCACAAGACTTTCCCAAGTGACTTTATGAAGATGAGTGCAAGTAGAATTAAAAAAAAAAAAGGTGTTTTAAGAAAGAGGATGCTGCAGGGTGGGTTTGTGGATACAGGGTGGAAACCACGTAGGCTCTGGAAAAATATTTGTCAAGAACGTCACCAGGAGAGAATGGTCATGTAGTCCTATTTTTGTCTACATGGAAGCTACAGGATCTATAGACTTTAGGATCTCATGCTTTCGGTAGCATATACTCTTCTGAAAATAAAATTTATCCAAACCAAACCCATTTTAATCCTTAAATAATCAGCTATATAAGAAAATGATTGTCCATTTTATTTCTTGTGCTAGAGAATAAAAGGTGTGGGGTAGTTTTAGATAACACTTTTCTTTCAAAACAACAATGTGGGAGACTATTTTAGAACAATTTCTGGAATAGTTCTAAAGAAGTTTGTGCTTTTAAATTAGTAAGCTTCTTATGAATCAACCCAGCTGGTTCCAAGAATCCAGAAGTGTATAAAAGCACATTCCACACATTCTAGCCCCAGGCTCATTCCTCACTGCTTGATAGTTTTAAGAGAATGACAGGTTTTCTTTTGTGCTTTGTCTGGGATGTTAAATATGACCATGATACTGTACAGTGCTTCATGACATGGAGAAGAAATAATCAGTCAGAATGATATGTTTTCTCTTTCTGGTTACAGATGAGTGGCTTGCACTTTCTCTTACTGCCACTTACTTTCAGAGACATTGCTTTTCTTTGGCTACAGAAATAGACAGCAAATAGGCTGCCTTTCACCTTGACACAAACTGTTAAGTTAGCCTTCCTTACTTTACATGAAAAATCCAAGTATTTTATAATTAACACCTAAGTATAAGTCTCAAATTATTGCACAATGCTATTTTCCCCATATAACAATTAGCGATATATTTTTTTGTATTCAGGAATTATGATAGATTTATTTTGCTACCAGAAATGACAGAATATATCTAAATTAGAATTATTTTTTCCCCAAACTGATTTTGTAGAGTCTTAACTCCCTGCCTAAATTTCCCCTTACCCTCATAGTATTTTTTAAAAATAGCCATATACTTTTTAGCAATAGAAATCTTTAAAAACCATACACCCAGCCAACAGACTGCATAGTTAACCAAATGATGTGATTGAAATCTAAAGTAAATGACAGTATAGAAAGAATAATGGGAAATTTCACTATTCCACATCTGCTCTAGTATATTTTTCATATCAAAATTAGGAAATATCTCTCTTACTTTATATTACTATTTTTGTTTTTCAGATGATAAGAGCATTACATATTCTTTGGTGAAGTATTGAAAAACTAAGAAATGTCTAAATGGAAATTAAATGAGTGGCAATTCTAAAAACCTTAACCAGAATTTTAGTGTATTTCTTTGCATTCATTCTTTGTAGATATATGTAACTCTTCCTCATTCTCTGTCCCTCTCATTCACTCCCTTTTCTTTCTTTCTTTTTTTTTTTTAATATCTTTTGGCTGCTCAGAAATGAAATTATACAATAGAGCTTTGCATTTTGCATCTCCTCATTTCCCTGCATGAGGAATAAAGAAGAGAAAATAAGAATTTTATTTGGTAGACTTGAAAGACTTGAATGTGTGCTCCTTTTCCCTCACTTACTATTCCAGTTGGTAGCAGTGAAATGAGCCAAGGTCCCTATGTGCTCGAGCACATAAGGCAGAGTAAACTTAAAGCAGAATAAGTACTTGGCATCAACAAATGTGTGCTATACACATGTAGGATTATCTTTCCCTGAACTTATTATTCACTAGGAAATGAATTTACTTTTAATACTCGAAGATAGAGAATATGATTATATTTATCATTTATATGATTAGATAGAGAATATGATTATATTTATCATTTATAGCTATAAAGAACCAGGGGCAGAATTTTAATCATTTTTCCTCCCCAAGGGACAGATCAAGGATTTGAGGACATATTTGCAGAAACCTGCTTTTTGTAGCTTCCCTGGTGATGTTTGGTGGTCTCTGCTACTAGTATATTGTCCCTGTAGAGTGTATCCCATGTACTATACTAAATGGGTCATTTTGAAAATAGTATCTGATTTCATTTTCTGAATAAGCTAGAAGGTAAGTATCAGTCTAGGGCATACAAAGATTAAGTCATAATTCAGTTCCCATTGATTAGTATATATCCTGAGAGAATTGGTATCTTTTACTTGTATTTTCTCCATTAGACTTTTCTTACTCAGTGACATAACTGGAGCTTAGCTTTCTTTCCTACAAAATGAAGATATCCGGACTGCTTCTTCTACCTAATATGACGATTCTATCAGATTAGTGCTTATTTGATTACCAGAGCATAATATAGTCGCAGTATTAGAGTATTGTAGTAGTGAATGCATAGTATGTAAATGTGTCTTATTCCCCCAAGAAGGAGGCACCTGTGTTATTACATATATACTTTAAGTGTATATACTTTAAGACAAAGAGGAAAAGGAGAAGAAAGGTAAGACTACATTAAACCAACCTTAACCTTTTCCATATAGACACTCAAGGACAGTGGGTAAGGGGTTGAACAACAGAAAAAGACTGAATAATGTTTGTTAAGAGTAATGGGAGCTAGCATTTTAATTGAAGACTTGTACAAAAATAAAAGTCTTGATAAACATAGCCATGTCTACAGTAAAAGCAAAAACATGAAAAGAAGTGGTTTGACTTTGAAAATCAATAAAGTGAACATGAAACAATTTTGAACCATAGATACAGCTTGACCTGTTCGTTTACATTTTATTTATTCCAGTCTTACTTATATTATCCTAGAAAATATAAACACTTATGTAGATCTCCTCATATTCTCCATATCTGTAAAGATACTTCCTAAATTCATGTTGCTTTAGCTCTACCCTCTACTCAATTTGTGCTCTCACAGATATCCCTCAGTATCTGGCTCTGTGTTCCCTTCTTTCAAAGTCCTCTCTTTCCTCAACCCCAAAGACTTTCAAAAAAAATCTCATATTTAATTTGAATCTTTCTTTTTCATATTTGCATCCTCAAAAAAGTTACCTTCCAGAATGCAATTTCATCTAACTTAGCTATTTATATTTAAGCAATATCTTTAACTCTCAGTGGGTAATCTGGGTCATATGAATGCCCATCATCTCTCCCAACATCTCAAAGCATTGTCTTGAGACTAAGACAAGAAAATAGTAGAACTGGATCTCTGTAAGGGTCTCTTCCTGTGCTATCCCTGAATTGGTGAGATCCAGATGTGGTAACCATTGCAGAGCAGACAATGGCTGCAGACAATGAAGACCTAAGGTCAATATGTCCTAATCCCTAGACATAGAATATTCACCAAGTCTGATATAGTGAAGCTTAGCCATTAGTATTTTGTTTCAAATGTGTATATTTTAAAACTGGTAATCTTTTGCACAAATTTTGCTCCCCCTTTTATTTTTGCTGTAGAAAGAATATCTGCTACCCCTATAAAATGTAGATATGAATCTTATGAGAACCCAGTAAAGTGGTTGAGTTTTCTTTTTAGTATGATTTTAAGCTATACATAGTTCATGATCATTTTAATACCAATTTTGTATTGATTAATGTTTAATTTTTAAAAACTATAAAATTATTAATAGCTTAAAATTTTATAGTTGTGCATCCTAAGTTCACTTAATATTCAATGTACATGATAAACAGATTTAATAAGTAAGCATTATTTCCCTGCTAAAAGGAGACTAATCAGATCCATTCATCTGTAGTTGTACAAGAGTATTTTTGACTGTTTTTATAGACACACTCTTGATTTTTTTCCTTATGTATGGATGTGTATATAAAATCTATGAAAGATTTGTTTTTCCTATGTATTTTTTTTTCAGATCAAAGGATGATTTATTTTTAGTGTTGCTGATTTTCCTAAACGGTTCTATACTTTTAAATAAATTAATGTTATTTCTTCATTATTTTTTAAATACACTGGTTGTTAATGACTTAATTGACAGAATATTTTTCCATTAAATATGGGCTCAGAAAGTCACTACTTCAAAGGGATTGTTGACGAGCAATATTTCTTGTCTAGTTTTTAATTTATGGTCCCTCTGAGGTAGCCAAGACAGTCATATAAATGCTTATCATCTCACTGTGCAGTTGGCAGGTAGGACAATTGTGTTTATATAACTTTTAATTCTCACTGCTGTGATTGGCAACATGTATCATTGGGAATGCAATAATAAGAAAACCTCTCTTCATTCTCCAGATCCCTTCTTAAATAATTTTCATTGTTTCATGACCATGACCCATGAATTTTCTAGCCTTTTACAACTGCTATTCTATATTTAAGAAAAAAATATAGTTGTTAGAGTTATACTAAAAGCTACTGACATAACATTTGATTATAATTGTTGCAGCTTGTTAATTTCTTTTTTCCTAAAAAAAGACACAAACAAACCCTACAACATTCTTGATTGGTAGTTCTTAAATGTCCTGAGAAATGTATCTTGGGAAAATGAGCAGCTTACATATGCTTGGAATTCTGATGCTATATCTAAATCTGTGAATCTAAACAGATCATTTAATCTCTATATCTTTGTTTCTTATCATTAAAGTGTGGGTAATAATATCTGTTTCATGTGATTGTGAAGTACCAAACATTAGCTTTATATAACCATTTCATGTTTATCAATCCCTTTCTTTCTCAAAAGCACCTGTGTGAAGATGGTCCAGAAGTCCCATCCTTTACTCAAGTGGTTTAGTAATGACTTTCGGCAGATGTTCTCCATTCGCTCTTCGCATTCAGCATAGTGTTATCAGGTTCCTTTATAAATCAAACTCAGAGCCACAGGTATCACTGTTCCTGGAGAAGCAGGAGCTTTGCAGTCCTCTGATAGGTTATTATTCTGTTACCTGCACTATCCGTGTGATATTTCATCAGTCACTAAACCTTTCTGTGCTTGTGTTGCCTTATTTGAAAATGAAAGCATGCATAGAACTTACCTTATGGGTTGCTGAGGGAATTAAACGAGCTAATTAAGACATGTAGAATGTTTGAAATAGTGTTTCACATATAGTTCAGTAAATGTTGGTTGCAATTATCAATCTAATTAATGTAAGTGTTTAAAATTCCTAATCATTGCAATCAGTAATTACATGGCAATTTTTATTGTGTATATGTATGTTTTAGATTATGTAGATATGTCCCTACAAATTATCCCATTTAAGTTTACTCTAGACTCAGTGAAGTAATCATTACAGATCTGAAAACTGAACTTCCAAAAGTTTGTGCTGTCATATTTCCAATGACCAATAAAAAGCAAATGATAGAACTGTAGACTGGTAAATTTTTCTCTTTGCAAATCCCATGTACTCTTGTTTGTGTCAACACTGCTACAGAAGTGCAATTGGCTTTTAGTGTGGTAGATGGTGTATCAGATTCTCTAAAGTCCTGGAAAAAGAAATTTTTTAAAAAGGTGGTGAATGCCTTTTCTGTTGGCAGCCTCTGTCAGTGTAGGCACTATTGCCTATTTACTGGAAAAAAAGCATAAACAGGAACTTCACCAGAGCCTCAGCCATAGAGTGGTGTGACTGTTCTCCCTTCATCTGGTGACAATAATACAACCATTTTGAAATATTACACATGTAGTCAACCCAAGAGCTTTTGGAATTGTGCTGGGAGATTTTTATGTTGAGGTGGTACAGAATACACTACCACAAAATGCTTTTTTTTTTTGGCATATGGATTATTTTGAGCTGAAGGCAATATGGCCCACAGAGTTAAAAAGTTCTTCTTTATCTCTTTATTAATGATCTGAAAGAATTTAAATAAGGGACCTGTACCTGTAAGAAAGCATTTGCCAAATATAAGTTTGTATCAGAATGATTATTTGCATCTCATGGCATATATTTTTAACTCAATATTTGCTCTTTTTTTATCTTATGACTTTCTTCCCTTTGAAGTAAAAATCCCAATTCTTTTTCTCATAGTTCAGGATGGCATACAAGACACAATGGCTTTACTGTCTCTGGGGCTAAGAACAGAATTTTTATTTTTTTCTCTTATTGTGTAATGCCACGTTCATTATTAGACCAATCAAACAACCTAAGAGGGAAGAAGGGACGTGATTTACAATTCTACAATATGTTTTACAAAGCAAGGTAGTGAACCCATGCAAATGAATTCAGTTGTCCATGGTGCTTCTGTATTTGGGGGAAAGAAGAGAGGACAAATTTAGTTCAGAGAGCTCGCAATAGGGAATAGAATTTCCAGAAGAGATAGTCATAGTACTTATCTTTAGATAAGGTATGAATTATAGTTTTGATTCTTGGGAAGACAAAGTTTCAGTAAACAAAACATGGAAAAGGTCAACTATAAAGAAAAAGTGCTAACTTGGTTTGCACTGAAATTAAGAACTTTTGTTTATTAAAGCATATAAGAAAGTGAAAATACAAGCCATGGGTTGTGAGAACAAATTTGCCATATATATGTCTGACAAAGGATTCATTCATTTTCTTTGTTGCTTAATATCAAAACCAATTTTAAGAGGGTAAATAACTCAGCAGAAAACTCAACAAAAACTTGGGAAGGAATTTAACAAAATATTTCCAAAAATCAATGAGCATATGAAAAGGTCCTCAGCTTTATTAGTATCAGGGCAATTCAAACTTTTATATTTTGATGTTGCCAGACACAAACCATATGCCTATGTTGCTGATGGAATGCAAGTTGACACAACCACCTTGAAAAACTCTTTAGTAGTATCTCTAAATGATTAATATACCATATCCCATGACCTAGAAATTTCTTTCCTAAATAAGTACATAGTGTTAGACAAATATGCATATTTCTGAACAAAAGCATATGTTTAAAAATATCCATAGCAGCACTAAGTCTAATAATTCCAGAATGAACTTTCCAAATACTCACCAAGAGAGGAATGTCCAAATTGCGTTATATTCTTATTATGGAAACTGCATAGCAAGGAGAATAAATGAATATACAATAAAACAATATACATATATGTAATGCTGTGCCTAAAGAAACAGGCACTGAAGAACATCCATGGCAAAATATGATGAAATTTGATCCATCTAAACTATCTTTGCTTTTGATAGATGTGAGAATAATGCAGGGGAGTAGAAACTAAAAATATTTTTAGGGATCTAGTAAGATGCAATAATTTCTCCTTTATCTGGTCTTAGTTGTCAGAATGGTTTCACTGTGAAAACTCATCAGACTATTTACTTAAAGTTTGTCTATTTTTTTGTAGGAAGTCATATATCAGAAAATATCCTGTCTTTTTCATAAACAATCCCTGTATTTTACCTACCCCAGCTGAGAGGAGTTTTGAGAGAAGCCAAATATAGGAAGCACATTGTATTTTGAAAACCCTCAGCAGTTAAGCTTTCTATGGAACAGAAAGAATAGTAACCAAGAACCTGTGGCATCTCTGAATTTGAATAAACACACTAATTTTCCTTTCCCAAAGTCAATAGAATGGATGAAGAAAGTTGACCCTGGCATCCAGAGCCATTTCTCAGCTCAACATTCTGCTATCTATGATATAACTTAAGCAGGAATGTTACATCCAGATTCATGCCATTTTCCAAACAGTTGAGTTGTTACTCATGCACTCTTTTCTTTACCAGGATCCTCTGATAGACTCTGTTCATGTCTGATTCTGCAGATCTTTCCAGACTGTGTACCTCATAATTGAAAAAGCTTTGTGTACTTTACCACTGTGTTCAGTGAGAAACACTCAAACAGGAAGAATAGCCAATGTGAGCTACTTTGGGAAGGCATAATTCTGACATATAAGACAATTATGTATTGGATTCTCCATGTTCCTCTGATTTTCTTCTGCTTCATCACCTTGTTGTAAATTAATTTAAAATATTGTTTGACTAAAATCATGATTTTTATTATGTCACAGTTGTTTAGTTGGAGATTTTTGAAAAACTGTAGACTTATTTTTAATGACAAGCACTCAGAAATACCAGATAACCACAGTGTGTACCAGGTAAACCACAGTCCCTCATTGCCACTCTCCTGTCATAAAGAGTGATATGAATATGGAATATGAGTGCTATGATTGTAGCATATGTAGGATATGGTAGATATGGAAGGTAGTGGCACACTTAGAATGCAGGCCAATTTAACATCTCTCTTCTTTTTATAATAAAGTCATTTTCAATGACAATCTAGAAGGAATATGAATAATGTTAATTGTTAGAAAAGAAATATAGACAATAAATCTTTTATTTATTGAATCTCCTATTCATGTCAATAAAAAAGATAGTATGTAAAGAAGACCAATATATCTGAAAAAGAACCAACGTAGACAACTATGAAAAATAGTGCGTATTGTTCTTGATTTATTCATTCATACTAAAGATAATATCATTTAATAATAAAAATGAAATAACTATTAAAATCCCATACGAGATCAATGAAACTGAGAAGTAATACTTTGAGAAGCAAAGAAGATAAACAAAATTGATAAAACTTTAATTAGGCTAAGAAAGAAGAGAGAAATATTTAATATATAAAATTAGAAGTTTAAGAGGAAAAATTACTACAGATAATATATAAACACAAAGGGTCATAAGATATTACTATGAATAACTATATGCTAACATATTTGATAATCATGAAGGAGTATATAACATTTTGGGGCAAGAAAGTTTGTCAAGACAGAACCAGAAAGTAACAGAAGAAAATTTGAATAGACTGATTACAATGATTACAATTGCATAATAATCAAGAATCTCCAAAAAAAAAAAAAAAGTCAAAGATCAGATTGCTTTACAGTTGATGGGAAGAATTAATAAAATCAAAATGATAATGCTTGTCAAAGGCGATATATAGATTCAATATAACCACCATTAAAAAATCCAATAATATTTTTCAAGGAAGTAGAATACACATATTAAAATTTACAATTTTATAAAAGTCTACAATCCTGATGAAAAAAAAAAACAAGAAAAATGGAAGCATCATGTTACTTGATTTTAAACTATATCATAAACCAACAATAACTAAAACAACATGGTATTGGAATAAAATTTGTGAACACACAGATCAATGAAAAAGGATTAAGAGATGAGAAATAAACCAGACCAGTTATTAGTACTGAATTCATGACAAAGAAACCATGATCATAAAATGAAGAAAAGAGAGTTTCTTTAACAAAAGTTGCCAGGAAACTAAATGCCCAGTGCAAAGAATGAAATTGACTCACTCTAATATTATGCACACACAAAAAAAATTCAAAGTAAATTGAATTCAAAGTAAATTCAAAGTAAATTTCATTTTATTTATTTATTATTTTTTTTATTTATATATATTTCACATCATTTCAGTCCCTGGGGCAAAGTAAATTTCAAAACAAAATATGAAACTTGCAACAATACCACACATTGAAGAAACACTGATGACATGTTTCATGACATCAGGGATGGAAATGTCTGGAAACTAGATGCCTGCAGCAAGAAAGCAAAAGCAAATGTAAACAATTAGCACTACGTCAAAATTAAAAAAACTTTATATAATGAAAGAAGTTTTAAGTAGATTGAAAAGACATCATACTGAATGTGGCAATAAGTTCATATAGCAACAAATAACAAAGTGTTGATATCCATGCCACATAAAGAACACTTCTAAGTTAACAACCAAGTAACAAGTAACCCTATTAAAAATGGGCTACAGATATGAAAAGATAATTACCCAAAGAGAATATATGGATGGCAATAGATTTATGAAAAAAATTTTTATTATCATTTTATGAAGGGAGATGTAGGTCGCAAGATCTCATCTCACACTTCTGAGATTCATTTAAAAATTTTCTAAGAGCAAGAGTTGGAAAGGCTGTGCAGAAAGAGGTATCCTAACACACTATTGCTGAAAGTATAAACTGACACAGCTATTTTGGAAAGCAAACCAGACATACCTTAAAAGCAAACAAACTATAAATGGGGAAACTATCATGTTCCTGCAATCCACTTTTGGGCATTAGTCAGTATGAACCCACAAAGTCTAAAATCATATGCTTCACAAGGTTTATTTCAGCATTATTTATAATTGTTAATATTTGGAAGCCACTGAAATGTTTGTTTACGATTAATAGAGGTCTGTAAATCTACAATGTTTTGTAAACCTCTTACAGAAGATTAATAAATCCACATAATAGAGTACTACTTAGGTCTAAGTAAGAATAACATGTTACCATTCACCGCTAAATGAAAGGTGTTTGAAAAACACAAGTCTCCGAAGGACAAATTTTGTATGATTCAACTTCTAAAAAGTACCTGGAAGAGTCAAACTCTTAGGAATAAAAAGTAGGAATGGTAGTTGCCAGGGACTGGAAGGGCATGTGGAGTTAGTGTGTATTGGGCCATTTATTGCAGAATAAAGATAGTTCTGAAGATGGGTAGTGATGATGGCTACAAGACAATGTGAATGTAGCTCTATAGTGTTAAGTGCATTTAGATTGAATGAACAGTCAAGAGACCCTATTTGTTTAAAGTTGGAACATAAATTTATAGAATCTCTCTCCCTCTCCTTTTACCACCTCTACCCCTACCCCTGCCTCCCAGCCATATCTGGTGACTGGGGACAACCATAAACTCTTAGCAGCCCAGAGAAAGTATCAGGTAAATTTTCACACTAACCCTTGCTTAAACTAACTCGATTTTCTCCATATACTGCTTTTCCACAAATTGCCACCCTTAAAAGCTTGAAGTCCTTTTCTTTTGTCTTCTCACATTTTTGAAAATATATTGTTCTTTTGTTGAGATGTTGTACCAGCCTATATTCTAACCCCTTTGAATCATTCATCCTTGAACACTCTCACCTGTATGCTTGATGCAGGTTAATAAATTCTGTTTCTATTCCCTTCTGAATCTGTTTTTTGTTAATATAATTTAAAGGGTTTCCGATAGAGAACACAAAGTATATGGAGGGAAACGATTTTACCACAAGAATTATAGACAATCAATAGGTAAAAATGTGGACTTTGAAAGACAGTGAAACTATGGGTCCAGAAGGAAACTATTTTCTCCAAATATGCTGCCCAACTATCACAGTTCCAAATCTTTGCTCCCACAGCATCCTCCAAATAGCAGGGAACTGGAAGTTCCAACACATACTTCCCTTTGATTTTTCATCATCCTATCACTTTGGGCATTGTGTTTGACTTTACTTGATTCCAGTATGTTTTGTTAATAATTCAAGTATATTCTCTTATGTTCATTCTCACTGTAGCCTTTGGGTCTTAAGTTCCACTATGACCTTGGTTTTCCAAGTAAACATTCTGAATTATCCTCAGCACCCTGCCACAGGCCTCTCAGGCAAACATTCCCTCTCAGTTCTGATCCAGAACTCAGTTCCCCAAATCAGACTTTCCTAAATTCTAAGAGTAGAAGCAGATACCTCCTTCCACTCCTTCTCTGGGATTAAATCCACATAATTCAAGAAGTTCACATATTCAGTATGAAAAATGCTTAGTGAGGCCTTATGTTAACTGGAAGTTCTTTCCTTAAGGATCTCTAGGTTTATTGTACCAATTATATGATTTATTTTGTGATCCTTTCTTCTTTTATTACTTAATTCTTCTGTAACTTTCCATTTCCTTTTTCAGTTTCTATGTTATGTTATTATATTCATTTTACATGAAAATCTACATGCAAATGCTTAGTGCTACCTGACAGGTCTTTACAGGGCTTAGTGAACTGTGACCCCCTACTCACAGCCCTGAAACTAAGGGGCTCAAAAATGGTTAATGAAAAGGAGGATAAAAACTAATGACATTATATGTCACTTACATTTACTTTGGTTACCAAAGGTAAAATAACCCCATTAATCACAGAAATATTTCTTTCTCAGTCTATGCCTACTCACTCTACTCCATGAATCAGTCAAGTCAGTTGGTCAGCAGTCACAGGTCAGCTGTCATAGCCTTCCAACTTCTTCGCATTCTAGGGTTCAGGAAAGTCAATCTCATTACAAAGGAAAAATAACCAGAAACAAATGAAATTCTCTAAAGATTTGCCTACTTATTTATGCCACTTTAAGGCATATTCTACAAAAAAAAAGTAGAGCATATGGCCACATCCATTTTTGGTGTTGGCTTTGTATTTACTCTATAACAAGTTTATGAATTACCATGAGTTGGCCTTGTCTCCACCTGTCTTCTCATTTTGTAATACACACTGAAAGGGAAGCCATTCTCGTGGCAGGCATACCATTCTCACAGCACAGGGAAAAGAGCAAGATGTTTGGGGAAAACCCTTGATGCCTTTTTAGCAAAGTGCATAATAAACCCAAGCCAACACCAATGGAAAAGGGATGCTGTTGCTTCCACACTGAAGAAACTGTTGAGTTACATGATATCTGGTGAAGATGCACAATTTGCTTATAGAAAATCAGGAGAATGAATACTTGGAAGCATTAACTATGAATGATTTCAGTTCAAAGTACCAGATATATAAGTAACAATGCCTTAAACTGGTAAGAGTTTTTTTTTTTTTTTTCACATAAAAGGAAGCATAGAGATACCCTGCCCTTCTATTAAGCTGTTCTTAACCTGTTAATCATTCATATTTATGCTCATCTAATCACAAAAAGACTGCACAGTTCCAAGCATCAAATGCATATTGAATAGAGGAAGAAAAAAGATATGGTACAATGATTTGATTAACCAAGAATCCAAAAACTTCTCTAGGAGTCACTCCAACCCTCCATCTCAAAACTACTTTCACAGAATGGTGCAGCACTGTGTTACCTGAATCACAAGGGAGGTCTAGAAGGTATATAATGTTTATGGATGCTGGTAAAGATAGGCAAAGCGGAATGGGGCTAGAATTAACCAATCAATATTGTGCTGCTTGAAAATTACTTGAAAGAATATATGTTTGAATGTGAGTTTTTGTCATCATTCACAACTGGGGACAATAGGTAAATTTACATCCTCTGTTGATCTGGCTGATTAACTTTTGATATATTATGCTCATAATTTGTTCAGTAATGATATTAAATCTCTCACAAAACCTAGTCTCCTAGAATATAGATAGGTCTATTTTGCCACTAAGGACATTGTTGTTTACCTAGTATTCTATATAAGTAATTCACATTTCCCTCAAAGAGGAAAATAAGGTACAATAAAACTCTTAGAAAAAGATAGGCTTTAGGAGAAAAGAATTGTTGTTAGACTTGCTTGTATTTGTATAGTATTTTCAAGAGTGCTCTTTTATGTTAGACAGACATGCCTGAGCTTTCTTATGTAGTACATAGATAACAGGACACATTTCCAATGGCAGAAAACACATTCTTATTTATAGAGAAATTTCATAAACATGTCTCCCCTTTTAAAATTGTCAACTACTACATGGAGTCTGACTGACCTGAGATAATGGATAATGGAGCATCTAGAAAGATTTAATGACAAGAAGTTATTGTCATAACAGTAACTTGGTTGCTGTTTTCTGTGGATCCAGAGAAACCATGGTTTGTGGAAGACTCAGAAGGAGAAGGCATTTCTTCTGTTCTTTATACCACTCCCTGGGCTCCAAGTTAGCCAGAGTCACCAGTCACCACCTATCGTTGTTGTTAAGACAGAGAAGGCTTTACTGTGGTTAGGGAAGAAGCAACGGGACACCTGGAAGGCAGCTTATCAAGCCTATCAAGGAGAGTATATTTGTTTGCCAGGGTTGCTAGAACAAACTCCCACAGAGAACTTGACCTAAATAACAAGAATTTATTTCATCACCATTCTGGAAACTGGAATTTTGGAAACCAGATGTTGTGGCTATCTGCATTCTTGCTGTATCATAGATGGTTCTCTCTGTGTGTGACTGTGCCTTTATTTTCTCTACTTTTTAAGATGCTGGTCATGATGGAATAGGGACCCATTTTTATGGCCTCATTTTGCCTTAATTACCTCTTCAAAGGCTCTGTCTGCAAAAAGTCAATTTTTATGCATAGGATAGTCACGTGAGTTGGTTGGGTGGTGGGAGATACAATTCAGCACATAACAGAGTAGACATGGGAATATATTTAAGGGATGTTTCTCTGTACATTGCATCCTGTTCCAAAATCTTATATTTTTCTTCTATTGCTACTGGCTAGTGACTTTGCTTTTTTGTGGTGTTACCTTTTTGTCTATCTCTACCTCTCTTGTGATATGCATTATTGATAGTAACGCGGTAATCTGCTAAACCAGCAATACACACATACACACAAGCACATAAGCATGCACACACACACACATGCACACACATTCACAGGCACTTATCCTATTTGCTGACCTGTATGTATCTGTTCTACTTGTATGTCTCTCATTAGATACCCTTGGGCCAGGACAAGAGACCCTCCTGTGACAAGACTGTCTACTTGCTGTAACCATGAGTTGTAACTACCCTGTCAGGAGAGTGCTAGTTATCTGAATAAGAGTAAAGGATCCCTGTATTTCCCAAGAAACTTGCCACGTTAGATTTTGGTTATTTAGTTTTCTGATAACCTACTTAAAAGTGTTCAAATCATAACTATTTTCATAGCTAAGTGTCTCAGAATTTTTAGAGCTTACATGGAAAACTCCAACTGTGCTATTTAACTTCATCAATAAAGACTACCAGCAAATCAAATATATAGCACTTTGTGATTTTTAAACATGGTATTCATATCTAATTCACCAGAATAGAAAATCCAAGTGCTTGAAGTAACCACTTGAACAAGTATTGAGCAGCTCTTGATAGACTTCTTGTCCTTTCATTATTATGTTGGTTTGTGTACTTTTACTTCTACAATGGAATGGAAATTCTGTCTTATTTAACAAAGGTGCCATAGAGACTTTCTAGGCTTGGTTTATCTAGGTGGAGATATGGAAAAGTCTGGAAAAAGGCAATATCAAATCTGAAGGGACAGAATCTGTTTCACTGCTTAGCTCTGTGTTACTGCTGTGTGAGCAGGGAACTGTCTTTCTAATGTGTCAGGCAAACAAAACTTGCAATGTACCAAAAACTCAACCCTCTCCTCTTCCCCTGACAATGTAGCACTCTTGGTCTTCATGCTCTTCCTGCAGCAGCAGTGGCTGTAGCCCTGGGGACATGCACCAAGTCATTTGGCAGCAGCATCTATGTGGACTAGTAAAGGTGACACTGACAGCTATTTGAATAAAAGTAGGTTTTAGCATTTTCTTCTACAGTCCTGACATCCTTCCACTCCTATCACTGATTAATACAACCTGAATAAACCATGACACTAAACTGGAGCTTGATCAGTGATTGGAACAGCTGGCAGATTTATGTGAACTTGAAATGTTACTTTCAAAGTCAAATATACAGAGCTTTGGATTACAGACCCCACAAGCTGTGAAGAGTTTAATGATCAGGCGATCTTACTCTCTGCTGAAGCAAAGCTATCAGAGTCAGCACTTTATTTTATTTATATCTTGGATATACCTAATGTTTTGAGAGAAAGAGAAAACTTGGATATAATTTTATGTTCAGGCCTACTTAGGCACCCTAGGACCAGGCCAAGAGTTCTACTAAATATATTGGGTTCTAAGATTAAGGAGAGATCTGGAACTGACTGGATGGAGGTGTGAACTGTTGTGAGCTTGAGCACTGGCATGGGTGAAGGAGTTATTAATCAAACCTGAGATATTTGTACAATTATACCCTTACCCGGTGGAACCTATTTCAAAATAGAAAAAAGTGAATTAAGGTAATTGTTTATAAAGATAATTGTTCAGTTATCTTAATTAAAATACATTTCTAAAAGGTTTATGTAATAAAGCACTGGTTTACATATTTTTGGCAAACAAGGCAAAAAAACCCCCAAACACATTAAGTATAATGATTTTTATTTTTGACTTTAGCAAAATAAAAACACATATAAACACATGCACAAATACACAGTACCCCCCCACGTACACATACACAAACACTATTTTCCTGAAACAAAATATTTCAAAAAGTTTGGACAGGTCTATTTCAAAGATTTTAAAGGATCCTACTTTAACTATTCTAAATCTAGCTTTACCAAGAAATACAGAAAAAACATTTGTTTGGATATTTACATATACTGTTCATATAGCAAGAAGTTATAAAACTGAATTAAACCATGAAAGTGAGGAATTAGAGAACTGTGTAAACATAGAGAAAATATTTTTTTCCCTCACAATGTGGAGAGGAGACCTGGAATATTTAATTGTGATGGGCTCCTCAGTCTTTGGGTGGATTCTAAATTATGATCATTTTGAAATTAAGTCATCTAATCACATCAGTGATACAGTTTGACACCACCTGTCTTATTAACAACCAGCATGAACAGTTTGACTATCACTCTACAAATGAAGAGTTTCATTGGTCACAGATATTTGTGGGGTGGAATTTATCTACTCCAGACAATACCTGTTAGCAGGAAAGAGACAATCAAGGTGCCTATTTTTTTCAATGAAAGTTCTGGAATGCTGTCATTCTAGCCATTTTCTTACTCACAAAAGGATAATCTATATATGATATGAGAGCATAAAATTAAACATTTTTAGAACAAATTGGTAGCTTTAAATCCTTTCCTTTAAAAAAAATCAATAAAGCTCTCATATTTTAGATTTAAAAAAATTCCCCTCCAGGATTAGCTATCTTCCACTTATGAGTACACCTGCAGAAAGCCAAAATTAACCACTTAAATATTTGCAAATGCCTGACAAAAAATAAATTTATGCTAATCAATGCTAATACTTTTTAGGAGAAAGCTTTTCAAAAAAAATACAACATCTTAATATCACTAACAGACTTTGGTTAATGACTTGGTATATGGCTACTTTGCAGGAGGTGAGTCTCACTTGAATAAAATTGTAAAGTCATTCTAGAAATCCCACCCTCTCTACTTCAAATCCCACCCTCTCTACTTGTAATTTTCTTACTTCTCTTGTTTACTTCCATCTACTGGCTCTTCAACATTTATTACAACAGCTTTTAATGCAATAACAAACCCCTTCTTCATTCTGGAAAACATTACCAGAAACTTCCTAACATCAAGTTTAAACATCTTACTATTACCTTCATCTTACTCTATTACTTTGCAGCATTTTTCTTAAAACTTTTTTCATCTTTGGTTTCTAAAAAAGTCGACTTCCTTTTCTTCTGATGACTCATCTGCTTCTGTATTACTGTTTATTCTTAAAGAATGATCCATATTCCCCATGATTTTTCTCTCTGTTCCTGTGACTTCTCACCTACATTCTTTCCCTGGTGAACTTCACTGTGACTTTAATGCTGACAACTTCATAACCCCTTGAGCTCTTTCAAGACATATCCATCTGCTCAGTTGATATTTCTTTCTGGATACTCCTCAAAAAACGTTGAACACCATGTGTCAAGATTGAACTCTTCAACTTGTCTGCTTTCCTGCTTTGCTTTGTGAAGCAACCACCATCATTGAGAAAACAATCTCTGGCCTTCACTCACAACACCTAACATATAAGTGAATCCCATAACACAGATGTGAAGACCTGAAAGTTTTGGCAGTGTGAATAGGAATGAGGGAGGCAGATGAGATGTTGAAATGATTAGCTATTGTTCAGCTTCTCAAAGAAGATAACTATGAGGTAGTTCTACTTAATGTACCTTAAGAGGATGACAACTGCTTATATACAACTGCATAAGGTTTGAACATCATTTTTTTCAAAACTTGTAATTTGACTAGAGAGATGGTAGATTCACAATAGAATTAAGGGAGCACAGCTGAGAAACCAGTTTGGGGGGGGGGATTTCTTTGCTTCATGAGTATGCCCAAGTAGAGTATATATGAGCTAATGGAAATGGGAAACTTGGCAGTAAAACTCATATTCATTTTTGAGCATAGATTAAATTGCCTAACATTTTCCAAAAATCTATTTGTGTAAATGTTACACGAATTAAAAATTTAGATTTTTTAAATTACAGAAATCGTAAAAATAATTGTCTCTTGGTTATGCATGTGTTTATAAGCTAGCAAGTTTCTTTAATTAGAGACAGAGGACAAGAAATGAGATCTTAAAAGTGCAAAATTGTCTTTACATACCTGTTTTCAAAATTACTGCTGTATGATTGAATTTGCCTTGCTAATCAAGTTAATAACTTACCTGTATTAAAAAATATCTAACAAAAACAACTAACAGTTGTAAAACGTAAGATTTAACTACTAGAATGAAAACTGCTATGTGAGAATATGAGCTGATTTTGTTAGGTCCTTTGCTTCATGTTTGATCAGTTGGAACATGGAAGGTGGTACATAGAACATTAGTTGTGAAGTGAAGTATCCAATTATGTGTTCATAGATATGATAAATTTTAGTTCTCATTTAAGAAAATACAAATCATTGTATGTATATATCTATAACTATATCTATATATAGATTCTTATATTGAAAATATTGGTTTTCAACAAAATTGTTAATAATTTTTTGAATTTAGGAATATAGGGATCATAAATACAAGACTGTACTTTTCCATAACAGCACAGGCATTAATATTTTAAGGCTGAAAAGAAGACAAATAGAAAATGGAATAGCTACTCATACCATCTGGTATAATTTCACATTTTCTTTCAGTGCATGAGACAGGTATAAAAATGGAAGAGTCCTTTAAATGATACAGACTGGTAATAGTAATTGTATGCATAACAATCAGAAACTATTCAGATCCCCATATATTCAGCTGATAAAAGACTGCCAGATTAACTTGACTTATATTTGTCTTTGAAAAAAATGTGCTTAGAGTGGCCAGCTTTGAATATACCTCTATCAGCATCTACTAATTGCTATCACTATTCCTAATAACTCTTTTCATCAATAGCTTGCCAAATCTGCACTAAGGGATAATTAGAGTATCATCAAGTTCCTGGTGGGGCATAGACATTTGATTTCACATTAAGCATTGCTATCTGTTTACAAGGCCATGGTTTGCGTCCTGTGTAGTCTTTTGAAACAGCAATTTCACTATGCACAGAAATGGAAGTGATATGAAGAAATCAGTATATTTTGTTTCTTCTCATATTTTTAATTTTTTTTTTTTTGAGACTAGGTCTCACTATTTTTGCCCATAGAACCACAGGCTCTCGTTGCCCGGGGTACCACAGACTCAAGCAATCCCCAGCCTCAGCTTCCTAGGTAGCTGGGATTACAGGCGCACACTACCACGCCTAGGTATTTTTTTGGAACTACGTCTTGCTATGGACCCCAGGCGGGACTCGACCTGCGATCCCTGGCCCCGGCCACTTCATAGGCTGAAGCTTACAGTCACGAGCCACCGTGCCAGCCTTCATATTTTTTTAATTCTTAAAGTGTATTGCACACACATATTCTTACATCATTGTCTACTCTGAGGTTCTCCCATCACCTTATCACCTGTGAATCATCTTAATTCTTGAGCCCATCCTTCTCCTGATTTTACCCTCCTCTCCATCTCTTGCTTTATGTTTCAGTTCTGTTGACAGTTAAAATTTTTCTGATCTGTTGTTTATTTTCCCAATATCCCTAAGTGAGACCATCCAATATTTCTCTTTTTCTTTCTGGCTCCTTTCCGCAAACATGATTCCTTTTAGCTCCATCCTTGATGCTGCGAATGACATAAGTTTGTCTTCTTTGTTTGATGAATAATATTCCATTGTGTACATATGCCTCAACTTTCTGGCCTGTTTATCTGTTTTGGGGCATCTGGGTTGTTTCAATACCCTGGATATTGAAAATAGTGCTTCAATAAACATCCAAGTACAGGTATCCTTTTGAATTAGTGTCTGTATACTTTGGGTAAATTCCCAGAAGCGGGTTGTTGGACTGAATGGTAGTTTCATTTTCAATAGTTTAAGAGTCCTCTGCACAGCTTTCCAGAGTGGCTGGGCTAGTTTGCATTCCCACCAGCAGTGTAAAAATGTTCCTTTCTCTCCATATCCTCACCATCATTTACTGTTGCCCCCCCCCTTTTTTTTTAATATGGGCCATTCTTACTAATGTGAGATGGTATCTCCTTGTGGTTTTGATTTGCATTTCCCTGATTATTAATGATCTTGAGCATTTTTTCATATGCCTAATGGTCATTTGTGTTTCTTCTTTCAAGAAGTGTCTTTTTTAGCTCTTTGCCCCATTTTTTGACTGGGCTTTTTGCTTTGTTTTTGTTATGTTGTGTGAGTTCTTTGTGGATCTTTGTTATAAGACTCTTCTCACTTATATGGAGGGCAAATTTTCCGCATTCAGCTGGGTTTCTTTTTGTTTATTGTCTCTTTTGCTGACAGAAGAGTTTTAGTTTGACTTAGTTCCAACTGTTTATATGTTTATATTTCCTTCATTTTTTAAGCATCTCTAGATGTGTCCTGAAAGAGGTTTGTGGAGTGTAAGTCTTGGAGTGTTATGTTCAAGTTTACTTCTATGTATTTTATGATTTCAGGTCTTACATCCAAGTTGTTTATCCATTTTGAGTTGGTTTTTGTACATGGTGTGAAGGAATGGTTTAGATTCATTCTTTTACATATAGCAGTCCAGTTTTCCCCGCACCAGTTGCTGAAGAGACCATGCTTGTTCCAGTGTATGTTTTTTGCTCTTTTCTCATAGATTAGTTGATCATACACATGTGGCTTTATTTCTGGACTTTGTATTCGTCCGTGCGACTGTTTTTATCCCAGAACCATGTCATCTTAATTATTATGGCTTTGTAGTATAATTTAAAGTCTGAGAGTGCAACTCCTCCGTTCTTTTGGCCAGGAGAGTTTTAACTATGTGAGGATTTTTATTATTCTATATGAATTTCAGTTGTATTTTTTCTATTTCTTTAAAGAATGTCATTGAGAGTTTTATTGGACTTGCATTGAATCTGTAGATGGCTTTTGGTAGGATGGTCATTTTGATAATGTTGATTCTTCCAATCCATAAGCAGGGATTGTTTCTTTTAGCAATGTTTTATAGTTCTCTTTGTATAGGTTTTTCACATCTTTTGTTAAGTTTTTTCCCAGGTATTTACTTTCTGTTGGTACATGTGTAACTGGAGTGTTTTTCTTATTTCTTCTTCTTCAGACTGATGTTTTGCATATAAGAAGGTGACTGAATTTTGTGTGTTGATTTTATAACCAGCTACCATACTGAACTAACTGGTTTGTTGTTTTCATTAGTTATTCTGCAGAGTTTTTAGGGCTTTCTATGTAAATTGTCATGTTATCAGAAAACAGTGATAATTTTACTTCTTTCCCTGTTTGGATTCATCTGTGTTCATTAGGGAGATTGGCTTGTAGTTTTCTTTCTTTGTATTATCGACTTGGTTTTGGTATTACTGTGATATTGACTTTGTAGAATGTATTCGGTAGTGTTCCTGATTTCTGTATTTTTTTAAAAGAGTTTCTGCAAGATAAGCACCAATTCATCTATGGACATCAGGTAGAATTCATTTATAAATCTCTCTGGTCAAGAACTTTTGTTTGGGGGGAGGGATTTTATTAGTTTCATGTCACTACTTAGAATTGGTTTACTTAGGCTTTCTATGTCTTCTTTATTCAATTTTGGATGGATTCATGCTTCTAAAACTTTGTCCATCTCATCGAGGTCGTTTAATTTGTTTGCTTATAGATGTTCATAGTAATCTCTAATTATCCTTCGGATTTCTGCTTTGTCTGTTGCAATTTATTTTCTTTCATTTATGATTCTATTTGTTTCCTCCCTTCTCTGTGAGTTTGGCTAGAGATTTATCTATTTAGTTTATCTTTTCAGAGAATCAGCTTTTTGTTTTGTTGATCTTTTCAATTGTCTTTTTTGTTTCTATTTCATTTATTTCTATGTATTTTGATTATCTCCTTCATTCTACTTGCTTTGGGGTTTTCTGTTGTTCTTTCTCTAGTTCTCTCAGATGTGAAATTAGGTTGTTTCTTTGGTTATTGTTTTTTTGTTGTGGGACTGAATTGCTATATATTTCCCTCTTATTATTGCCTTTGCAGCATTCCATATATTCTGGAAGGTTGCATACTCATTGTTATTCACGTCAATTTTTTTTTTATTTCTTCTTTGATATCTGTGGAATGTGGAAGCAGGTAGAGAGATGGAGCTTCAGATAAGAGTAACACCTTCTATCTCTCTAGCTCCCTCTAGCACACTCAAGGGTGGGCAACAGCATGTCTCTCACCTATAATCTAGATACATATGACCTATTAATGATGACTGTTGCCCCCAAAGGTAAATTCTGTTATGGCGCATCCCCACATTCTCCCTGCTGCATGTCACTATGCTTTGCTCTTTCCTTATTACATCATTGTGACATTTCCTTGCTGGAGTATATAGGCAGCATCACAACTTCATTAAAGTTAGACCTGAACATGCTTCCCAGGATCCCCGTCTGTGGGATAGCCTCTCAGATCGCTATCAATCTCTTCTGTCTCAATTTTTCTTCATTCCACATGTGGCTCCTAAGACATTTCCTCATTAATTCACTCTTTTTCCAATAGTCTCCATGAAATTGATGATTTACAGTCCCTATTTCATGGTTGATTTCCAGTTTGATAATTTTGTGGTCAGAGAAAATAGATGGTATGGTTTCAATCTTTATGAATTTGTTAATGCTGGTCTTGTGGTCAAGTGCATGGTCAATTCTAGAGAATAATCTGTCTGCTTGAGAAACCTGTACTTAGTGTTTTGGGATGTAGAGTTCCATAGATATCTATTAGATCCATTTGGCCTAGGTGTTTATTTAGAGTTACTCTGTCCTTGTTTATGTTTTGTTTTGTTGCTCTATCTCTTGGTAAGAGAGTTGAAGTCTATTACCATGTAGGTATTTTCTCTAATGTCTTTTATCAAATATGTTAGCAATTGTATGATGTATTTTGTTGCTCCTTCATTTGATATATACTTATTAATGACGGTTATGTCTTCCTGGTGTATTGATCCCCTGATCACTATGCAGTGTCCATCTGTGTCTCTTGTCACCTTTTTTATTTGAAGTATATTTTGTAAGATATAAGTATAGCTGTACCTGTCTTCTTTTGGGGTCCATTTACTTGCAGGATTATTTTCCAACCCTTTACTTTCAATCTATCTTTATTGTTAGCAGTTAGGTGCGTTTCCTGGAGGCAGTAGAAGGATAGGTTCTGTTTTTTAATCCATTCTGTTACTCTGTGACTTTTTATATTGGTGTATTTAGTCCATTAACATTTGGGGTGATTATTGTTATGTAGTGGTTGGTATTTGTTATTTTGTTTATCCTTTTGTTGTTCTATCTATCAACTTGCTATGTTCTTCTTAATCTTTACCCTGTTGGTTTAAATTTTAAAACTTCTTATGATATCTCTTGAAGGGAAGATTAGTAGAAGTGAATTTCTGAAGATTTTGTTTGTCTGAGAAGGTTCATCTTTTCCCCTTAGAGATGAATGAGAGCTTTACTGGATAAAATTACCTTGGCTTGGCATTTTTTTTTCTTGGAGTTTGTTGAATATGTTGTTTCATTCTCTTCTTGCCTGAAGTGTCTCTTCTGAGAAGTCTGATGTGAGGTTAATAGGTTTTCCTTTATAGGTTATCTATTTCTTGCCTCTTGATAACTTTATTATGTTCTCTTTGTCTTGGATTTTTTGAAGTTTTACTATTATGTGTCTTGCAGTAGTTTTGTTTTCATTATGGTATTTTGGTCTTCTATCTTCCTGCAACTATAATTTTGTTTCTTGTTTCGCATTTGGGAAGTTCTCTTCAATTATTTCCTTGAATAGTTTCTCAGTTCCTTTTTCTCTCTCCTTTCCTTTTGGTAGCCCCATAATTCTAATGTTTCCTTTTTTCATGTTGCCAGATGTGGTCGCTGCTGGTGTTGCTGGGGACAGTGTTTCCAGCTGGCTTTGGGTGTCTCCTCCACAGTGTACTAAAGTGAACATGGTGACTGGCTCCAGAGGAACTATTATCAGACACAGTGGGGCTGTGTTGCCTCAATCTCCCAAGTTTCCCCAAGAACCATGGTGTCCCTAGGTGGAGTCAGCTGTGTTGGGGTTGGAGGCGATGCTGCTGCTGCTGCTGCTGCTGCTGCTGCTGCGACTATTGATAATGATGGTTGCAATTCCAGTTGGTTGTGGGTACCTCATCAATGATGCACCAATGACTGATATGACTACTGCTCTCCAGAGGAGATACTGCTCTCCAGAGGAGATACTGCTCCAAGTCATCTGATGCCTTTGTACCTTAGCTCTCTGATTTTTGGTCTTCCTGGAGGGATCTGCTGACCCGTTGCAAGAATCTGAGATTTTCTGGGATGTTGTATCAATCCTTTTTCTTTTTTTAAGCTATGTTTTTCAGGAGTGTGATTGCTTTCAGTCTCCCTGTCCCACCATGTTGTGGATGTGTTGAGGAAATCAGTCTAAATTGATTTTTCAATTTTTTCATGAAACTATATATTCCTTAAATTTTTCCTAGTTTCATTTTAAGCTATGATAGCATGTAGGTATCCCTTTCATTCTAAATTCACAGTGGGGAGAAACTTTCTATTTTATAAAGTGTTTTAATGAACTAAAGACTTAAGTATGAAGTAAAAATGATAAATTAAATAGCTTAATTTTTTTTCTAGTTCACATGCAACTTGAATAAGGCCAAGCATGCAACTATTGTTAACTGAACTCTCATTTTAGCAAAAAAACACTGGGATAGATGGTGAGTTACAAAGATTGATTATACATGGTTTCTGTCCTCTAGGGGTTTACTATGTAGGGGCCCAATAGACATATATGTTAGATTCAGCTCAATGTGGCATCTTCTAGAAATTTCCCTTCTCTTAATTTTGCCCTCAATCCTCTACCATCCCCTTCCACTGCCTGTGTCTAGAGCAGTCTGTTGTCTTTGTATCATATCATTGTTCTTTTTTACTCATCCATTCTAAATATATTCCTTCTGTGTCTCCTAGTTGTTGGGAATCTATTCACATGAAAGAGAAACATCAATGAAGAAAATAGCTTTTTTCCCCATTTCTTTATTGATCACACACACATATAATTTTACATCATTATATACCTCATAATTCTTTTCTATCATTGTGGAACTGCTTTCTACAAGGAAACAGATAACACAAATATGAAGTATGTAAGATGGTGATAAGTTGCAATAAAGAATATCAAGTTTGTTAAGAGTGACAAGGAAGGATGAAGATTTCAGGTAATTCTACTAATATGTCAAGGAAATTCATGTGATATTTGTAGAGACTCTGTGGTATAATTGGGATCCACAAAATGGCTGTGCTTTTGAAAGGAAGGAATTGGTTTTCATGTCTGGATGCCCAGCAAGACATGAAACATAGACAGTGCTCATTAAATGTGTGCTGAATGAAATGACTTCACAGCACACAATTTCAGCCCCCATAGTCGGATGGGTCAATCACAAAGGTGTGAATCCACTGGAGAGCAAAAGTCTTGATAAATGAACACACACTGGCTCTAGGGACAAGCTCAGCAGTCAAAGATGGCATGTGATTCAGTTTTAGGAGCATTTGGAACTAGATTACTCACTGATGGGCAGAGAGGAGGTAGGAGGTATAATTGGACTTACTACCAATAACATTGCCTTATAAGGATATTGTCCACTAAAAACTCCCAGCTGTTGTAGAAAAAGTCTCCAAATACAAATGTCTTTTAGCATTTGGTAGTAAAATCAATAGTTGGCACTATATAAATTTACCGTGGAGATGCAACGTCCACTCTCCCAGGGTGAAATTTGACTTCAGTTTTATATCTAAGGAATTGCTACTTATCATGATTTGTACATCTAGTTTTGTTAATCTGAAACTGTTACAGGAAGCCCTGCCTTCTGTGAGAGTCCTTGTCTTATTGCTTTGGACTCCCCAGGGCACAGGGCCACATATCTGGGCCTATAAGTGACCTCATGTGCCATTTCCAGAGGCATTTTTTAATTTCTTTGCTTAAGCAACCTGAGACAGACTCCGCTGCCTTTACTCTTTCAGTTTCTATTAATTAAAAAACTGTTCCTCACACAGGACCCAAATGAGTCAGTTTAACTTGCCAGGGTTGGAGGGTCCTGAAATTTGCTGCCTGAGTTTCTTTGCTCACAATTAAGACTTTGGGGTACACAATGATGTAAACATATATATATATATATATATAGTTTTATATATATAATAAAAAATTAAAAAACACAAAAAATGATTAGACTAAGGCATTTATGCCCATAAGAATGCAAATGGACATCTGTTGCCAGCTACCTGTACTCTATCCCCCACAAGTTGATTGAAAACATAAGACAGGCATACTTTTCCTTAGTTATGTTAATTATTCAATTGATACAATTATCTTTACTAAGATTAAGCTCTGTCTTAATCCCTGTCTTTGGAAGGAAGATTCTGCTAGTCAGTCTTGTGAGCCTGTGGTCTGCTATGTTGCCCAATCCAGTGCACAGGGCCCTGCTACCCACAGACAGTCTCCCTATGACCTAATATATTTACTAGGACCACTGGTAGCTCAAGAGTTCCTGTGTCAATTATGAAAACAGCACTATGAATAAATGAATATATATTTTGATGTTTACTATATTTATAAGATATTTTGCATGGGAGATATATTTTCTATTTTCTTTTAATAGTGTATAAATAAGAATGTGAACAAAAATGTTTGTAAAAATAAGGTCATATTAAATGTGCTGTTTTTGAACATTAAATGAACATGACTCAATATTTGTTTTGAAGTTAATTAGCCATTGACAGTGTACTTTTGATGTAGCTACACTAGACTGCATCATATGAAGGGCATACCACAATTTATTTAGCAAATTTCTAGTTATTGGTCATACTAGTTTTAATTTTTGCTATAGCAAATAATTCTAAAATTATTGCTTCTCTGTTTAAATCTTTGATTACATTTCTATACTGAGATTATTAGTAATCAACCTTCAATGCTAATCAGCTTTTGAAAGGAGATAGTTTCACTGGTCTTTTAATCACGAGTTTTCTTAACTGTATTATGTGATTAAATTTCACTTTTGTGTTTTAGTAGTTTTCAATTTCTATTTATTATTAGTGTCATGCCATTAAATCATCCAAGAACCAACAACGTGCTTTGCTCTTTTTAAAATTAATACTTACCTGAACATACATATAAAACAGGCTTGAAGAGACTGAAAATAAGTAGGGTCCTCAGACAAGCATGAAACTGGGGAAAAACTGATGGTGGGTATGATTTCTAAGAGCTAGTATCAATGTGATTTTCAGTCTGCAAGACTAAAGTCTAAAATACCCTCTCCCCAATAAGCTGCACAATCTTCACTGAGTCCTCCTGGAACAGCAGGAGAATGGGAACATAACTGCTTGTCATGGGCTAAACTGTATATCTCACCTCCAAAATATGTTGAAAATCTTACCTCGCAGAAACTCCAAATGTGAACATATGTGAGAGGAGGTAAAGTTTATGAATATAAGAAAAACATTCCTAGTACTGAAAAAGCCTTATGTAATCTAAGTAAACACCAAAATGGCATGTAAGTTCTGAACAGAAAGGCACTGTAATGTGTGGTTGTTCATTATATCAGACAGTGTCAGATTTCCAAGGGCTTTATAGAAAAGAAACCTGGAGCAATGAATTTCAATTAAATTATGAACTTGAAATCTACCTCAATTGTGCTAATAGAAAACCCCAATGTTGATCCTGGAATCACTTCTAAATTTTAGAACATTAATACTCTTCATTATTCATAATTACCATTAAAACTTGAACACTCTCCATTAAACTAATCTTTATTTTTAGATGCCAAAACCTAAAGCAAGTACAGTTGCCATTTCTAGATGTAATAAAATGCCAGGCAAAAATATTAGGCTATAAAAATAATCCTTTTTCATAGACTTTCAACTCTCAAAGAGCTATTGATAGTCTTTCCTATCTATTCATATAACTTCATTTATGAGTGTAAACTTATATTATTTAGGGCATGGCTGTAAGTAGTCACATTCAATACTTTCCAACTATGTTCCAGATATTTCTTATTCTTTTTTCCCTTAACAAAAATATAAACAAATTTAAAACTTTCAACTGGGAGTTTGGGCAATAGGAAATGAAACAGGTAGACTCCCAAAGCCAGCTGGGAAGCTTTCTCTAAATACCTTGGACTGACTGGGTTGAAGGAAATTTGCAGCTCAAGTGGCAGACTTCACTTTAGGTCAACTGTAAATGGAGATGAACTGGTGAAGCATTCATGAGGAAATCACATCCTCAAATGGTAGAAATTAAAACTTAAGTCTTTGATATACACTAAGATTTTTAGAGTTTTAAACTGTAAGGGTTTCCAGTCAATATTATATTATTGGATAATTTTTTTGATCATTGTATGATTGTTGATATTCTTGGTCTAAAGAGAACAGTTTCTGAAATCAGCATTTCTCTCTTTTATGGAAAAATTTCCAACTATATTTTGATGTTCAAGATGTTAATCAGACTAATGTTTTAAAATGACTTCTGACTTATCCTTTTTCAAATTTTCAGTAAAATGCTTAACAAGTAACATAAAATATGAAGACCCAGTTTCATGGACAGTAAAGACATGCAGACAAATATTAGTAATTTGGACATACAAAGACCAGCAGAGCCAAATAATTAAAAAATTAAAACGAGTTGTGTTATGTGCTTCATCTTGTGAAACAAAAATAACTTCTTTCGTTAGAATAATTAGAAATGATTCTTTTCACTCCCCTGACATCTCCTGTCTCAGAGGTGCTTGCAGGTTCTGGCATAGAAAAAAGCAGCAACAACAAAAGCAGGAACCAAACAAAAACAAACAAAAAACTGTTGACTACAGAATGAGGACAGAAAACTGTCCTGCATCTCCTCACACACACTTGCTTTCTATATCAACCCTGATTCAGTATCATGGAATAGCTTGGAGTAAAAGGGGAGTGGTGATAGTCTACTTGCAGGGGGTTCCCATATGAAAAGAGCTGTAACAAGTATTGATTCAATAAACCTTGGCAGGAGAAATGATATATTTGTGGGAATGAATTTTTTTCATATATTATTCAGAATACCAAGTCTACATAGATAATACATTCACTTTCATATTTCTTTTTTTTTTCATGATTTCTTTTTTTTTATTGAGGTTATATTGATTTACATTGCTGTTTATATTTTGGAAGTATAGCATTCCCCCTTTCCAGTGATGTTACCATAATGTTCCTACCATCAAAGCACCCACAGTCCACTACCATAGTCTATTGTGGTCCCTCCTCACTTTGAGCTCCTTCCTCTCCTCTCCAATCCTTTCCCCTTCTAAATATCTCAGTTATTTAAAGCAAGCTGCAGGAAGTTATAAATATGAATGTTGAAGCAATTTTCAATAAAAAGTCATGGCAAAGCTGCAGATAAGAGAACTTTATTAAAATTTTGGAGACAATAAAACTCTCTTAGTGTCTATATTGTAGCTGCCTGCCATCTATGGAGCACATGAGAAGGGTAGAAAGAATTTCTACCTGAGAGTGGACTTTCTGTAGAAGTTCCTGAAATGCTATAGAGCATGTGTCAGATATTTCAACACCAGTAGAGGCTAATTTTCACCAAAAAAAAAGTATCCTCTATTTTTTTTTCTTTTTAACTTATTGCTTGATGGAATATTATGTAGCTATCAGAAAAGACAATCATGTCATTTGCAGCAACATGGATGGGTGTAGAAGGATTATGCTAGTTGAAATAGGCCAGAAAGAAAAAGATAAAATTGGATAGCCTCATTTACATGTGGGATATAGAGAAACCTAACAGAAGGACAAGAAAACATTACAACTAGCAAGCTTATAACAGAACTAAAGCATAGAGCAAGGGAGGGGAGAGAGGGAAGCCAAAATTAGGGGAGCGAAACACAAGAGATCATGATGATGACTCATTGGTGATATGGTGCTGGGAGATCTTTGGGAGTATTCAACAATATAAGAAAAAATATATAGAAAATCAACAGAAATTTTTAAGAAGAGCCAAGAGAATAAGCCTTGTAAATCTCATGTTGGTATAACAGCTAACTCACAACAGTTAACTTACAACCTCTCCTATGGACCTGCTAGTTCACACTGATATATTGGGTCAAAGGTTGTTCTTGACACCTCTACAGCTATGACAATCTAATTGGAGGACAGGGAGGTTAATGAAAGTTCTAGTAAGACAGCAGCGGTTTCCAAGAATCTCCAAAGCAAATGATTCAAATAGAAAAATTAGAGTTATATATTACACAACACTGAGGAATGCCTTTGGACACTGGGAATTCAGTTAGAAGTTACACTGATTCTGTGGTTGGGCCAAAGGAACTCTACCTGACATTTGTTTTTTTCAAATCTCCCTAGAAAGAACAAAATATCCTTCACCCTTTTGGTCCTAGGAACAGAAAACACTATCTTGAAGGCTCAGTGGAATACAGACATCCTAACACTTAATTATAGACTACATAAGATTTTAGAGATTTTGAATAGGATATATATATATGTATATATATATATATATGTATTTGAAAAGAAAACCTATATGTCTATGAAACTTGCTCGAAAGCAGTAAGTGGAGAAATAATTGTATCATTTGTGATCCTTAATGTAATGGATATAGGCACAATACAAACTGGCATTAGCAAGAAGAGGAATTAACTAACTCCCATAAAGGAAAGGTCTAAGAATTCACTAACTTTAGGTGCTGCATATGGGTCCAGGATATTTTTTTCCAAAGTGATTGCTCTTTTGTTTGTGTCTTTACAGAGACAGCAGTCTTCCTATCTTGGATTCTATTCTCAGAGACATTGTTTCTTTCAGGTAGAAAAATGGCTGCAGAAGCTTACAGTGAGTCATAGCACTCAGTTTCTGTAGCCATGGAAACAGAAGCTCTTCTTTTACCTGCCCATTCTTGCAGCCTCATTGGCTGGATGGATCAGGTGCTCTATCTTGGACTCCTCCTGGGGCAGACTATGATCTCACTATTTGACTTTAGTGCAGGACCCATGTTTACCCATGAGACTCATCAGATCACAAAGATTAGAGTGAATTTACAATGTTAATCATGTGCCTTAACTTGAACTAGTGAAAATAAAAACAGGAGCAAACAGCGAAGACCCACTTAGTAAGATATTAAAATAATACAAGACAGAGTTCATAAAAATTAAAATGAAAGCATAATTGAGCACCATATCCCAGGTCTATACAGACTTAACAGAATGCCAGAATCAAAATCTGTATTGGAGCAAGTTAGAGAAGAAGAAATGAGGCACTACAAGTATAGGATGGAGGTAGAAGGATTATGTTAGTTGAAATAAGCCAGAAAGAAAAAGATAAATATGTATAGGAAAATAGAAAATTCTCCATAAGACAGAGGAAAAGAAAAAGAGAATGCTAAACACTATAAAATGCAGGGGAAAGAATTCAACTTAAAAATCACCTGTTAGAATAAAGAACCCAAAATACGTGCACATCAATATCCATGGTAGATCTGTGTCTCCAATTGCAAAGACGGCACAATGAAAAAATGATTGTCTTTGCTACAAATGGTTCTCGGACAACTGGATAGCTAATTTTAAGAAGTAAATCTAGACACGATCTTTAAACTGTTCACACAAATTAAATAATGATTTAAAGAAAATTGATAAACTGGATTTAATTAAAACTAAAACCTCCGAGTCATATAGTGCTGAAAACTAACGGTGCGTCATTTAAGAAAGGAAACAAAATCAAAAGAACAAAGGGGAGTTTTAAAGAATGGGTATCCTAATTGTGGTATAATTGCATAAAGAGACTTTGATGGTTCAAACAAGGGAATATGGAGTCTATTCAAGAAATGGGACATGGAAAACTGATGAACTTTGTGGGCTGCAAAAGAAGACTAGAACCTGAAGCAAAAAAGCTCTGGATTCTGAGTATGAGTTTGGTGGAGAGACAGATTCTGCCATGTTCTTTGGCTGCATCAAGTGCTCTGCAGAGGTGAAGTCTGTACTGTGAAAATACATTCTTCCAAAATAAAAGGGAGGCAATATCAGTGCCTATCTCATTTGGTGTAGCAAGAATTAAGGAAGATAAGTTATATAAAACAGTATAATAACTTCACAAAAAATAATATATATTCAGTAAATGTCCAGTTTTAGAGATACTTTTTAAATTTAAAGATAATTTTAATTTTTTCTCCACATCCTTACTCTTATTGTTTCTAGTCACTCTCAAAGATGTGACGCAGTATCTCATTGTCTTTTTTATTTGCATTTCTTGATGATAAGTGATGAGTATTTTTTCATCTACCTATTGGCTTTCTGAATGTTTTCTTTGGAAAAATGTCTAATAGCTCTTCTGTTCACTTTGTTGATTGGGTTGTTTTATCTTTGTTGTGCTTCAGCTGTTCTTTATGGATATTTGATAGCAGTCTCTTATCAGATGTATGGTGTGCAAATATCTTCTATCATTCCAGACAATATCTCTTTAGCTATGCTCTCTTTCACCTTGCAGAAGTTTTTTGGTTTAATATAATTCCAATTGTGTATATTCTCTTGTTTTCCTTGCTACTGGGGACAAGTCTGCAAAGATATTTCTGAAGTTTGTTATAGGTTGTTTTTTCTTATTTTACCTCTGTGTATTTTATGATTTCAAATCTTACATTCAAGTCTTTTATCCATTTTGAATTAATTTTTGAATGTGCTGGGAGACGGTTGTCCAGTTTTATTCCCTTACATGTGGAAGTCCAATTTTCCCAAAACCATTTATTGAAGAAGTCTTTTTTTTTGTTCGTCTATTCTTTGCTCCTTTGTATTGTGTGTGTATACACACACATATGTTCACTTTGTGATTCTCAATTGTATTCTTTTGCCGTGTTTGTCTGTTTTTGTTTTAGTAATCATGTGTTTTTCACTGTTGGTGGAAATGACGTGAGCCCAGCTACTATAGAAAGCATTGTGGAGGTTTTTTGAAGACTAAAAATCTATCTACCATAATACCAAGCAATTCTACTCCTACAAATTTGCAAAAAAAGAAAAAAAAAAGTACAAAATACACTAATTTGAAAGGAAAGGACATCTGCACTCCTATATTCACAACAGTATTATTTACAATAGCCAAGATATGGAAAACAATCTAAATATCTAAAAAAAAAGATAAATGGATAAAAAATATGTGGTATTTATATCCAATGGAATACTACTCTGCAAAAAAGATAGACCATCTTGTTTAGAGCAACATGAATGGAACTAGGAGGGATAATGTTAAGTGACATATGTTAGAAGGTGAAAGATAAACACCAGATAATGTCACTCATATGTAGAAACCAAGCTAAGAGTCAAAGAAAGACACATTTAAAAACCAGCTCTTGAACACAGACTGCAGAACTGAAGCACATAAGAGCGGAAGGAAAAATATGAACAAAGAGGGAAGGAAATACAAAGGACTGTACTGCTGGTCTAGGGGATATTTGGTAGTAGGTATCCTGCAATGCAGATAGGGAGAACTCAAATACCACCTCAACTAAAACAATAAATTATTTTAAATGCTACATCATTTAAAAATAAATATTCTTTTTTATTTTTAAGATAATTAGTATTTTTTAAAATACCTTTTTCTTTTGCTTATGCTGTTATAAACAGTGAATTTTAAGGTCAATTCAGATTCAACTACCCAGAAAAATTATATGTAATCACTCCATCATCCAACATATAAATGGCATATGCACTAAAGGAAATATTAAAGAGTTTACATTTTTTTTGGCAATCAATTTCATAAGAGTGATAGCTTCACTAGAATTATAGGAAAATATTAAAATAAACAACAAAAGATGTTTGTTTTAGCTATTCTCTCAATAACAACAAATGTGTGTGCTATATTTACTCAGGACCATATTCTATCTCAGAATCTTGGTTTCTGATGTGCACAGTGCTTTTTTTCAGTACTGTTAAATCACTTTTCAAGCCTTCAGATTTAGAAATATAGCAGAAAATGAAAGTATCAAGGACAGGAAGTTTGAAAAAAATGGTAGCTCTGGTGAATATCCTATGGACTCTTTAGAACGTATGAAATCATAAATAACTATTCAAATGTTAATCTCAAAATAAATGTTATCAAGTAAAAAAGTAAACAAATCTTTTACTCTATAAAAGACCATGGCAAGGGAATTAAAGACAAGTCAAAAACTGGGAAAGAGAATTTGCAAAAGACATAGTTAATAAAGTACTGCAATATATACAAAATAAACAGGGACTTTTAAAATTCAGCAATAAGAGAACAGATACCTCAACTGAAATAAATGAAAAACCTTAATGGACAACTCACCAAAGAAGATATGCCACATGTAATGATACCCCATTAACATTATCAGGAAACTTTAAATGAAACAATAATGAAATATTACAATAATACAATAGCCAAAATCAGGAACTCTAATAGCAGTAAACGCTGGCATGATGAGGAGTAACACGAGCTCTCATTTACTGCTGGTGAGAATTTAAATGATCCAGTCTCTTCTTGTTATTGGACAGGTAATGGCTGCAGGCCAGAAGGCCCAAATCGGCCTGCTCTAAACAGGTTCTGCCATCTGCCGTGCCAGCAGAAATAAGCCAGTAAGAAAAAGAGAAATACTTATACTCACTTATATGAGGGACAAGGGAAAACAATCCAACAGAAAAGAAACGTCTGCTGCATCAAGACAAAACACACTGTAGTTCGTAAGACCTTCTTCAATGGAAAGAACTTTAATACATTTAGTAGGCAATAAAGAGAAGGGAAAGACGAGTACTACTATTTCTAAATAGTACTCACAAACTGACTCATCCCTTGTGAGTAAATGCTCAGCCAAACAGGGTTGACCCAAAGGAGGGCCTCGAGGCCCAAAACCCTACCATTAGTCTAAGGCACCTTTTGATGGGGATCCAGAGGAAATGGGCAAAAGGAGTCTGGCACATTAGAAATGAAAGGAGCAAATCAAAACCAAGATAAAGGCTGTCCATTGTTAACCTCCTTACAGGTCTCTCACCCCATCTGTTTCAAGTGTCTCTTTTCTTAGTACTCCTTATCTCAGCCAGTTCAATGCCAAGAAACAAACAGCTTCTTCACATGTCCCAATAGGTCTCCTTCTTTTTCTCCTTGCTTCTTCCAGAATCTTCTCATAAATTCCCTTCTTGTTCTGCACCACCCTTCCCTGGGTGGGCCAGGAAACCTAGAAACTCCTCTTTTCTTGGAGGAAATGTTCCAAGAAAGGTCCAAAATGCAAACACTCTATTATATTTTGAACACAAGCTGGTGGTTTCTTACTAAATTAGCCATACTCGGATCATATGTTCTAGCTATTGTTCTTGTTAGTATTCTTTTAAAAGTTGGAGATCTATGGAGAGGATGTAAAAAACCTGCAAATAAATGATTATGGCATCTTTATTCATAACTGCCAAAATTTAGAAGCAAGCAAATTGCCTTCAGGATTAAAGTAAATATAAATGGAATAAAAATACAACTAGTAACAAAATTTTCAGATCATATAAAAAGAAATGTTAATTTGTATGCTGCCTTCAAAAAAGACCGTATAAAAACAAAGATAATAGTGAGTTAAAAGTAACAACATGGAAAAATATATTTAGAAAACACTACTTGAGTCAGAAATCTTGGATAGCCATGATAGAAATAGACAAAACATATTTTAAGACAGGAAGTGTTAATTAGACATAGAAGGATACTTTATAATGACAAGTGTTTAGTTTATTCTGAAGTCTAAACAACCACAAATTTATAAGTACCCAATAAAAAAATTTTAGAAAATCTAAAGTGAAATTGGCATAACTGAAGCAAAAAGACAACTAATTTAATATATGATAGCTGGATATTTAAATGCACATTTCTTGACAATGAACAGGGTGATTAGAGATTTAGAAGAACATGAAGATCTGAACAACATAAGAATGCCCTCTGACCTAATTAAACCTGCAGGATGCAGAATGCAGATATAGAATGCCTTCAAAATTCATACTTTTTTATAAGAACTTGAAATATTCAAGAATGTATAACATGAAGTTTTACCAAGTATATTTTGATAAGGGTGGTATTAATATATAAACCAGTAATAAGTAGTTATAAGACCAAATACCTGAAAATCAAGAAACTTACTTAAGTACACCATAGATCAAAAGTATCAAAAGAAAAACTAAAAGTATTTTCAATTTAACTATAATGAAAATGAAAAATGTGAACTTCAAAACTAGTGTAATGTAGCTCAGGCATGTTTGGAAGCTAATAGTTTACAATGTATACAAGGAAAAAGGAAGGATTCAGATTTCTTGATCTATGTTTCCACATCAAGAATCCATAAAAGGGTAAAAGGCAAAAGATTTATATAATCTGAAGAGAAAAAGGAACCGTGCCAGCAGAAATAAGCCAGTAAGAAAAAGAGAAATACTTATATTCACTTATATGAGGGACAAGGGAAAACAATCCAACAGAAAAGAAACGTTTAAAACTAGTGTTAACAAAATTGAAGAATAGAACAAAGGGGGAAGGGTATAGGGGTGGGAGTGCACAAAAGACTAAGAAGATGGTTCACAGGTGATAAGGTGGTGGGAGAACCCTGGGGTCAATAGCAATGTAAAACAAATGATGCAATAAAAAAAAATCCATAAAAGATGTATAAAATTATATTAAAATCAATGGCAGGGAAATTAATAAAGACTGCAGGAGAAATAAGAAAACAGAAAACTGTAGACAGCTGTGGAGAAAAATCAATGAAATCAGAAGTCAGTTGTGAAAAATAGTGGTGTAATTAGAAATTAATGAAAAATGAAATCAATTGTGTTGATAATTGATCAAAGAAAAAAGTAAGAAAAATCACAAAATGTTAATAACATGAATGAAAGAAATGGACAACACAACAGATGCTGCAAGGACAATAAAAGAATAATTTTTTAACAAGTGTATGCTATTCAAAAATCTAGGTGAAATAGAATCTTCTTGAAAAACACAGCTGTTGAAATTTATACAAAATAAAATAGAAACAAATATTTTAAGGAAATCAAATTCTTTGTCAAAATATTACTGCAATGAGCATTCCTGACCAGAAATACTTCATTATTAAGCTTTTATTGGAAAAAGAATCAGTGTAAATATAGACCTTTAGAAATAGAAAAAATGAACCCCTTCTGAATAACATTTGAGGTCTGAATGGCACTGATACCTGAAATTAATAAAAGCATTATCCAAAAAGATGGCTAGAAACTTATATCTCTCATAAACATAGGCATAAAATCTCAAATAAAATAATACTAGATAATTATTTTATTATAATAAAACTATATGGTATATCATGGCCAAATGGAGTTTATTGGAGTAATACAAGTTTAATCTATATGAGGAAATTCACTTATTTCCTCATGTTGAGAAATAATGGAGGAACACACTCTAAAATACTTTAATAAATGTAGAAAAAAATTTATTCATCATGCATTTTTTGCTACATAAAACAAACTCTTATATCCAATTAGGATGTAAATTAGGATTAGAATAGAAATTCCTTCTTCTGGGAAAGGATATTTACTAAAGCCTACAAATAGCATCATTTTTATGTGTGGAAATTCATACTTTATCTCTATAAAATCAGAGGAGAAAAAGCACTATTTTGCATTGCTCAGCCTATCCAGAGCAAGAAAAGATATAAATATTAGAAAGTGTAAAAGTATCTCTAAAAGTCAACAAAATTTTTGATGTAGAAAGTTCTAAGAAATTCATAAAATGCCAAACTTAGCAAAGTCACAGGATACAAAATCAAGGTGTATAAATCAATTGTGTGTGTGTGCACTGGTGTTTCTGCGTAACATATAACTGGACAATGAAATAATTAAAAAAAAACCTTTATAGCAACCTAAAAATACATGATGTTAGGTAGGAAGTATGAAAAGTCTGAAATATTACCTTCCTTGCAACTTACCAAATTTTATGGATACTGGAGAAGACATGAGGTTTCTGTCAGAAGCAAAAGATTCAGAGCAAAAGCAGAGGTCAAAGCCAGATTTTTGTTTATTTGTATTTGGGTGACACTTGTAAACCCTACTTCCAAGAGGCAATGTGAATGCAGGACATTGTATTACAAGAGGCCTGAGCTTAGGGAACCCGTATCTTTTGCAAAAGGCATTTTACTTGATTAATATTTGCCCCCGAGTTAGGTATTATTTATATTTTCCGAAGACCTTTGTTGAACAAGTGGACTTTCAAGACAGAGTTGAGAAAAAAATATCAGTAAATCTGCCTGCCAATCTTCTCAAATGTGCAAAAGTATGAAGACTCCTTGAAAGTTGCTCCTCAATGCATAAAATACTTAACAGAACCTAACAAGGTGAACTCCACTATATTTGAAGGCTCAAGAATAATCTCTGGTCCCACACTCTACCTTCCACAGTTGGGGGCCCTGTCTTCTGGCTCCTGGTCCCTCAACTGTTGCCAAAAACCTGATTTGCTGGAACTGAGGAGAAAGCCCACCCCTCGTGTTTCTATGCCCTCCAGGTGGCAGCCTGCTAGCCTCTGCAGAGCCTGCAGACTCATGCTTCCCTTTTCTTGAATAACATACTTGCAGTCAAATAGCTCTATTGGCCAGTCTGGATAAACTTAGCATCAAACAACTCGGTCTCATTTCTGTCTGCTCCAGTATAGGCCGGCATTTTCTGCTGGAATAATCCCAGTATTCTTCCTGGGATCCACTGAGGTAACTGATTATGTAGAACACATAGCCCCTCATCTCTTTATGCAGCAGCAGTACAAGCACAAAGACTGGGTATTCTCTCCAGAACACATTTTCTCATTTCTTCAGTGCAGATTAAATAAGACTTTCCCAAATCTTCCATTACTGTTTCTGTTTTTGTTTTATAGTCCCTTCACTTTATTTATCCACTCATATTTTACTATAAGCTGCAAGAATAAACCAGCCTGAACCTTCAACATTAGAAATTTCCTCAGCTAAATATCCAACCTCATTTACAAGTTTCTCTTTCAAAAAAACTAATAGCACAAACATTGGAACAAGTCAAGTCTTTATTACTTTACAAGGATAACCTTTTCTCCAATTTCCAAAAACATATTCTTCATTTCCACCTGAGACATTAGCAGAAACACCTTTAATGCACATATTACTATCAACAATCTTGTCTAGGGAACTGAGTTTTTTCTAGAATTCTCCCAGCCTTTATCCATTTAGCCTGTTCCAAACCCACTTTCACATTTTTAGTTATTTGTTATATAGAAGGACCCCACTTCTCAGTTACAAAATTGTTATTACTTTGTCAGGGCTACTACCATGAAAGAGCACAGACTAGGTGGGTTAAATAACAGATGCTAATTTTCTCACAGTGTTGGTGACAAGAAGTCTAAGATCAAGATGTCAGTGTCCACAGAACTGGTACAGCTGAGTTCTTCTTCTGGATTGTAGATGATCATCTTCTTCCTTTGCCTTCATATTATGTTCCCTCTATGTGGACATGTCCCAATCTCCTCTTCCTATAAGGGCACCAGTTATTGGGTTATTGGATTAAGTCTCAGACAAGATCACATTTCACTTTAATTACCTCTTGAAAGATTCCATCTGTAAGATAGTTCACAGATGATAAGGTTATAAGGAGAACCTTGGGGTAGACAATGATGTAATATATATGTATATAGATGTACAATCAATAAAACTAAATAAAGATCCCATCTTGAAATACAGTTGTATTCTGAAGTGTTGGGAGTTAGGAGTTCAGCATTTGAATTTTAGTAGTACACAATTCAGCAATAATACATGTTAAGGGTCGATGGATCATACTCATGCCACTACATATTGATCTTTTTTAAAACTTGTCTGCCATCTCTGATTTCACATACAATTTATTAGCTAGATTTTATATTCTGTTATTTTCTAATTCTTTCAAGCAGTTCCTTTTAGTAAGACTGTAAATTCTTCTCATCCATATCTGTGTTTAGAATAATGCAAATCTTAAGAGGCTGCCAAATTTGAGGAGCTGCAAATAAAAAATATTTTTGAAAAACATTTTATTAATAATAATTTCATTTCCCAGATTCCCTAACACAGATCAGGATACTCTGGATCAAAATTATTTCCTTTATTTATAGACTTATTAAGTCAATTGAATAAAGATTATTAGGCCTTAAGCAATGTTACATCCTCTCATGTTAAGGGAGATTCTATGCTGATGGAATTAAACATCAAATTTGATCAGACATGTAATAAGCAAATAAACATATAACATGAGGTTAGGTAGTTTCAGTCACAAAAAAATACAAAAAGAAACACACACATATTTTTGCATACTGACTGAAAATTAATGAATTGGATAGGCTGAACAAAATGAGAAATACCTAAATAAATACTTGAGATTCAAAATGAGTTGTATTGTCATTTGTTATGAAGTAATGTGCTTGTGTTACCTCCAGTTTTAAAGGACAAAGAAGTGGTTGCACAGCAGTGAAGGACAATCTTTCTGGACACAAAGGGCAAACATGGAAGTTCTTTATCCCAAACTATTTTCATATACTATTACTTCATGATGTTGTTTCAAAAAACATGCATAATTTTTCCTTTGTGTATACATTTTAATAAAATATAGCCTTTCTTTAAAACTTTCATACCCATTGCTATATAGTAGTTTATTTTTTAGACACTTGATGTTGACCATCAGAAACTTTGTTATGAAATTATTGAGAATTACTTTCTCTATTGCTTATCCAAAACTAGATAAAGCAAAATCTTTCAAAATTTGAGCATTACAACATCCTATTTTAAACATTGATGGGCTGCAGACTTTCAAATTCCTTCTCTCAATAACCACTAAAAAAATTTAATCTAGGAAAATTAGCCCAGATACTTCAAAAGAATGTAAAAGATGCATTTCTTCATGATGCATCTAGGGACAAATTATACTTGGAATTAAAATCATGGGTTATCTATGGTGAGGAAAATAACATTTCATAGTGCAAACCCAAGAAGCCTAGGATGTTATATGTGAAATCTGATAGGCATTTAAAAAATCAGAAATAGCTAGATTTGTTCATTCATTTCCTCAAATTCAAACAGTAACAGAGTCAATTAAGAGATTAAAATTAAGTATTAAGTTGCTTAATATGCAAATATTTCAATGACTAATTAAAAAATCCAAATCCATTCACAAAGGATCTTAAATTTATCTTAATTGTCTAAACTCAGTGTTAATAGAGTATGTAGTTTCTGGGTATATTTTTCTCAATCTACATTTAATATAGATAATTAAGTAGGGTTTTCTGTACCTTGAAAAACTGGAAATAAAATTATATGGAAAGAAATGAAGACATAAAAATTAAATTTGTCATATCACAAAGAACAAATTCAGAGTTATTCTGAGCCTGTACTTACAATTAGCTATGCTCAGGGTTAGATTTAGAAGAGGGATTTGTTCCTGGCAATGTCAATTTATAGAGTGGCAATCTGTGGAGAAACTAATTGAATGAGACCCTCTAGAATTCACTTTGCTTTTTCATAACCCATATAATTTTCATTGCATTGTGCACTAGCCGACCTAAGCAGAACGTAAATTAGCTTGGTGAGGGAGCAAGGTGCACCTGTCAATAGCTATTCAGTAGTAAGCAAGTTATATTATGATCATATCATTAAGTACTGAGTTGGGAGGTGCAAATGCAAGGGTGATGAGACACCTTCTCAATGCACCCACTCATCTCAGCCTTCTTTTGTTTCTACCTCACTTTTCCTCCCTGCCGTGACTGTGCGAAGCCTTTGAAAAGACTGTTATTCGCTATCATTAAACCAGCCACCTGTCTCCTTGGCAACCCTTATCAAGCTGTACCAGGCGGCTTCAGTTGCTAGTGAGTACCTTCAACCTTGCATTGAATAAGGAACTACAAATTGTTACCATCTGTTGTACCAAGCTCTTATAAAATGTCAGAAGAAATATATCTTAGACTGTCTACCACGTATTGGAATGTACCAGAATTAAAACAAAAAAGATATGAGGAAGAGAGAAAATTGACATTAGAGCTTCAAGACAGATTACGTTTCATGATTCTTTTTTCAAGTTTCTGGGTAATTTTATAAAGAATATCTGTCTCTTGTTCTGCCCAATGCCACATTGTGAATATTTGTATTGTTTTCTATGTGTTCACTTCTCAACTTAAAATGTAGTGTCCTGGTCAGTAGAAAAAAAATTGGAAACTTCCTCCCTTAAGTAGGATGTGGCCCCAGCACAAGGAGACATTTGTCTGGTTGAATATAGAATAATGTTACCAGACATGGTGTAGTAGCAGTCCAATAAATGCTTTTGAATAAAAGAACAGTATATGTATACATTCACACATGCTGGCACCATACTTCTCTGAAAAGTTCTTGCATTAAATGACTAGTTGAGTTGTGTAAACAAAGAGCATGTGATAGTGATGCATATATCCAGGATTTTATTAATCTTTTAAAAGTATGTCTTGCATATTCACATCAGGAATATGTAATTTTCTCATGCTACTTTCAAATTAATTGTCATTAGTTTCTGCTACTGCTCTCTCTCTACCTAAAATAAATTGAGAGCTTGGCGTTCTAATTTAGATATTTTTGTTATCAGTAAGTTTGCTATGTTATCAAATATTTTATGGGGTTTAATATTCTTTTGAGAAATACATCCTCATACTCTATATTCTTATTCAATTTGTTTCTTAATGATTTGTAAGAACTTTTGATATATAATAAAATTCAATACCATGCATATGTCAAAGAATGATATCATTCAATATCTGACCAAAAAAAAGTTGAGATTATTGTTTCCATGGAAGAGCAACCATGCTGATGAGAGTCTGTACAAGCAGAGTACAGCACTGGTCTTATACAGGGATGTTGGCAAGTTTTGAGGTCAGGGATTAACAGCTCTCCAGAAGGAAAAGTAGGTTAACACACCCTTAGCAAATGCTGTTGCTTGAGTGGAAATGTGTTGATTAGTTTGCATTCATGAGATGTTGTCAGAAGGTCTGTCTCTGACTGACAATCACATGTCTGGGCCTCATTGATTGGTGATATAAATCGTCTGTTCACTTAGTTGAGCTGTCCTTGATGAGCTGACCAGATCCAAAACAAGATTCTTATATCATATGATCCATTAAACTGCACCCACCAAAAATATATTGAAAAACTAAACTGAAGACATACACATCACTTGTTCATAGCAAACACTATTTACTTTAACCAATATTGGAGAAAATCCAAATGCTATTTGATGGGTGAAGGATTAAGACGATGTGGTACATGTACACAATGAATTATTACTCAGCCATTAAAAAGATGAAATCTTGTCATTGGTGACGCCATTGATAGGCCTTGAAGGGATTATGCTAAGTGAAATAAACCAGGAGAAAAACTATCCCATATGATTTTGCTCATTTGTGGAATATAAATAACATAATCAATTGAATAAACAGAACAGAAATAAAAATAAACCTTTAGAAACTGACAATAGAACAGTGGCTATCAG
>PVHY01008887.1:34857-59255 GCA_004024945.1 Uropsilus gracilis | reverse complement strand
TGTTGCCTGTTCTTTGGATGTGGGCCATTCTTACTGGTGTAAGGTGGTATTTCATTGTGGTTTTGATTTGCATTTCCCTTACTACTAGAGACGTTGAGCAATTTTTCATGTGCCTGTTGGCCTTTTGTATTTCCTCTTTGGAGAAGTGTCATTTTAGTTCTTCTCCCCATTTTTTGATTGGGCTTTTTGTTTTGCTTTTGTTTAGTTGTGTGAGTTCCTTGTGGATCTTCATTATTAAACCCTTGTCACTCAGATGGCGAGCAAAGATTTTTTCCCATTCAGTTGGGCATCTTTTAGTTTTTTCTGTTGTCTCTCTTGCTTTTTAGTTTGATGTAGTCCCATCTGTTTATGTTTTCCTTCATTTTTTTGCCATCTGTAGATGTTTCCAGAAAGGGATTTCTGAACTGTAGTTCATGAAGAGTTTTGCCCAAGTTTTCCTCTATGTATTGCTGTGTCTTCTAGCTTTGAAGTTAGAGTGAAAAGGCCTTCTTTAAACAGGGTTTATAGAGACATCCCATTTTTTTTTTCTTTTAGTGCTTTTATTATATTGTTTTTCAAAATTTAACTCTTGGATCCAATTGAAATCCAGAGGGCAAAATTATTTTTGAATAATTTACCTTTCTAAATTGATTTGAAATTACTTTAATCATAATCTGAATTCCCATATATTCAGTGTATTTCTTGACTTTCTGTTCTGTCCCATTAGTCTATTTATATGCTAGTTTAACACCATTTGAATTCTTGAGACTTTGCTTTTTAATATCTGATATAGGAATTGTCACTTTTTTTGCTCCTCTTTCCCCAGAGTATTACTAGCTATTCTAATGTGTTTATTTTTCCATAAGAAATTTAGAGTTAGCTTGGCCTATTAAAAATAAGGAAATGGAGAGGGGAAGTAGTAAAAGGAAAAAAAGGAGAACTAGCAAAGAAAAGGCAAAAAACTCTTCTGATACTTTAAATTATTTGGATTATATTAAATCTACAAATTGATGCCTTTTTATTTGCTTAGGTTTATTTTATGTCTTTTCTGTACCATTCAAATTATATTTTTATATATATATTTTGCCCATTTCTTCTAAGTTTATTTCAGTTACTTTATCTGTTCTGTTGATACTGAAGATGGCATTTACACTTTAATGCATTATAGTTTGGGATATGAAAGTGATTGACTTCTAGACATTAATGTGACAACTCTGTTACTAAAATTCTTGTTTCTGGTAGCTTTTCAATCCTTTGTATTGTGTTTTTCAAAAGTGTGATCATATCTGTGGGGCTTTTTGGGTAAATTACATCTCCACTAAAATTGCTTTTTTAATCTAAAGTTCAAATTTATTTTTGTAGAGTTAACTGAAGCAGACAATTATGATTCTTTTAATTTATTCTTTTAACATGTATGGTGGTGTCTTCTTTTTATGTACATTGGCATTTTCTCTTAACTAGATTAAATAGTGATATCTTTTTTTTTTTAAAGATGCACCTTTTGCATTTATCCTATTTTCTAACTCATCTCTCTGCTTTGTTAATTGGTATATTCCTACCCTTTACATCTTTTGGCAGCATTTTTCATTTTCGCCACTAGGTGGCGCATCAATCCTACTAGTGGTTCATTAAGGGCTTGCTGGGATAGCCGGGTAAGGATTTTTTGGGATCTGCAGTGGAAAGGCACAAAAGGATTGTATTCTATCCTCCCTGAAAATCTTGCAAGTCAGCCTATGACTGCCTGTGAAGAACAAGTCCATTTCTCCAAATTTGGGGTCTAGACTATTGGGTCCAGTTTGGATCCTGGCTCCATTTACAAGCTGCAAACATGGGCAGGTCACATAGATTCTCTGTGCCTCAGTTTCCTCATCCGTATCTAAGGCTAGTGCAACCAAGCTGCTTCAGGACTGTTGCAGTGTGTTTAAATCACTAGTACTTATTAGCACTGTCCAGGTTAGCTACTAGCTCAATCAAATCATCTTTGGTCTCTGGTAGCATCCACCTGCCATCTTCCTGGTCCTGTGAGAGAACACTGATGGCACCGAGCCTTTTGTGCAAGAAGGAGACTTGGTTAGTCACCTGCTCCCAGGGTCATGAGAGTTCTAACCTGACCGCTAGCTGGTACCAGATCATTAGCTCCGCCTCTGCTCCTGAACTTCTTCCCGACAGCCTAACCTTGGGGCCAGTGCCCCAGAACACACGGGTCTCCCGGCTCCAGGCTATGGCTCCTCCCCTCATACACCTGCTCTCATGCAGCCAGTTTTTTCTTTTCACTGCTGGATCCGCTGCTAGACAGAAAGCGTTGAAATGTTACTCAGGGAACCTTACAGGCCGATGGTGTGTTAGCCGTTTCGTGTCTGTTGGGGTGTAGACCACGGGGTGCATCTCTGCCCTCCATTAGCCTTGTCATCGGAGCCAGCTGTCTCCTCCGTGTCCTCTCATCATTGGTAGGATGAGTGGACTCCAGAGCTGAGGAGAGGACAGTCCCTGGGTGTGGCAGCCTCTACATCAAGATGGCAACCAAAAGGCCCGTCTCCTCAGGGGCCTGCGCTGCCTCTGTGACCAGACTCCACTGACAAGTTCTCTTTGTCCCTTAGACTGAGTGTCTGCTTCATGTGCTTCAGATTTTCCCCGAGTTAGGGGCCCTTTCCGTGACTTCCGGGGTTGTGTGGGGACGCAGGAGGAAGGGAAATCGAATCTCCTGAGGGCCCAGGAATTTCAAGCTCACTCCTCCCTCAGGTGTCTAGAGGTGGCCCTGAGATGAGGGGGGTCCTGAAGCCTTGGGGTGTCTGTTCCCTGTCACCTTGAAGCTGTTTAGTCTCCTCAACTGGAGAAATAGTCCTTCCTTCCCGACGGGCTCATGGGAGACATGAACTCTTTGGTTAGGAAAGAATTCCTGCCCCTCTACGAAAAGGGACACAGCTTCACTCGTCACTGACAGATTTATGCCTCAGGTTCTGTGGTGAAAATATTATGCCTTTTTTTAAACAAATTTTTAAATTGGGCATTTTTCTCTTGAGGTCTCTTGCAGGATGTTAAGTGATTTTTCTCTTCATACCCCATATGGGCACCGGGGCCCACAGCTGAAAACAAGAAGTGACAACTATGGCCCATTGTGGTGACAGCCACCAACTCAGGGAAGCCTCTGCAAGCTGCCTCCTCCCGGCTTAGAGGAAAGTAATGGAAGCCTCTCTACCACCAGCCCATGACCCCAGCTACCCGAGATCTATATAAGGAAGCAGGAAGCGGGGGGGGGGGGGGGGGGGGGGGGGGGGGGGGGGGGGGGGGGGGGGGGGGGGGGGGGGGGAGCTGAGAACAGAAAGCTATAGCAGCCTTTCATGCCATGAAGCTATTTCCCCTCACTTAGCGCCCCGAGTGAGAAGAGACTTAGATTCCACCCTTCTCCCCACTCGGCTCCAAGCCCAGTGATGAGGAAGCTCCAGAATATTTTCTGGGGAAATGAGAGGAGAGGTGGACATCTTGGTCCCCACCTGCATGGCTTGTCCTGGGCAGATCCTGCCTAGTCTGGGGATAAGAGGACAGAGACCGAGGTTGCTGAGAGAGAGATGGCTGTGCTGAGGGTGCCTGTCTCCCAGGGGCCCCGAGGACACGGGGCAGGTCACTGGCTAGCATCGTCAAGAGCGCTTCCTGTTCATGGGACACAGCGGTGAAGTCCATGGTCCTCAGGGCCTGGGAGTTACAGACGGAGGAGGAGGCAGGGCCAGAGCCAGCCCTGAGTCGGGGAGGTGCTGGGTCGACTCCTGGAGCCCCAGCAAGAGCCTCCACGTGGACTGTTTGAAGGCAGGTGTTCGGACACCAGCCACACTGTGGTGCCCTCAGCTCATGAGTGTTACCCCGAAGAGCAGAGCAGCAATGGGGAGAGGAATCTGAGGGCCCCTTAAATAAGAGACACCTGCCCCTGCTTCCCTCCCAGTGTGTTCACAGAGAGACCAGGCCCCAGGGAGGGACCCCCACAGACCCCTGCTCTCCCCTGTCTCCCAGCTCCCAAGGTCCCGGTAGAAACCGTTCTGATGACTTTGCTACCTTATAACTCCCCACAGAGGTAAAGGCTCCAGGTTATCAGAGCTCACTGCCTCGGCAGGTGCATCTAGAGAGTATTTCCCTCCCTTTTGAGTCCTGTTTCAGCCACAGTGTCTATTTCCGAGAATGTCAGTGTGTAACAGACCAGGCTTACTTTATATTATGGCCACATATTTTTTTTTTTCCAGACTGTATAGATTAGCCTCTGTGCAAGCCTTTTAGTAAATTGATAGCAATAAATAAAAATGAAATCGTTTTCCCGGGTCATACAAACAAAAGCTGGGTGAGTGGGAGGAGGTGACCTATGCAAATCAAACAGGAGACCGAAGTTTCCATCAGATGGAGCTTTTAGAACTGAAAATCCCTGGAAAAATTTGAAATCTGTCTGGGGTGTCATTAGGGAATGAGAAGGGCGGGTTCGGTGGAGCTGGGGCAGAGACAGCACCTGGGGGAGAATCTAACCACTGTGTGTGTTTATACCTCTGAACTGAGACAGACAGTATCCTTGCCACCAGACTTTAAATGACCATTTGGCTCCAAAGGGACCAAGTCAGGGAATTGTTTAGAGAAATAAGTGGAGATGCTTCTGTTAGAGGGGAGCTATAAAATTATTGGAATCAAACACGTTTCCAAACATCAGTGTCATCCTCACCAAAGGTGGCTCCTTAGAAGGACCTTGAAGTAGGTGTCCACAGATGCCAGGCTCCCTGAGCTGAGCACTGGGGACTACGGTGAAGGGTGGCTGGTCCAGGTTGCCCTGGCGTGTCCATGACAAGTGTCTCAGAGGAGGGTTTCAGTTGAGCCATTACATGTCTTTTATTGTTTATAATAAAAATCACTACCCAAATGTCCCAAGTGTTAATTTTAATATTTCAGTGATTTTTATGCTCTGCGAACACTGTGCTTTCCCTGACTGTTGATGTTATTTTCTAGGAGAGTCTGGAGCCTAGGGAGAGAGAGATTTGTTGTTGTTGCTTATTTTCATTCTAATTTCCCTGAAGCAAGGGACTTCATATGGCCTTTCATACAAAGGCTTCAGCTCAGTTCTTTCCATTACACGTGATTCCTCTTGGCTATATGACTTCTGAGTGCAAATCTCTAACCTCATTCCTGAAGTATTGTAGAGAATAAATCATAACAGGTAGAAAAAAATGAAACAAACAAAATGTCTCAGAGGAGACCAACTTATGGGCACAACTTCGTGGCTGTTTCAGAAGTTACTCTGTCTTGATAGATTCAGTTCACATACTCAGCCTCCAGGAGCTCCAACTAATTCTTTCCAGGACTACAGAGTCCCCAAGACCCTCAGGGCCCACCCTCTATCTCTACCACCAAGAGAAACAGTGAGCCTCCTTGGGATGGGTCACCCTGCTTTCTGCCAGGACACCTGGGCACCGGCTCCCTGGCCAGGCCCCCCTTACCTGGCTGCTGGCCACTGACTGTGACCTTCATTATACCTGATGGAGACTCTCTTCTCCCTTGGCAACCTGCCTGTTGTATTACGTCTATTATGTTCTCTGGTCTCTCCTGGTCTTTGCTTGGCCTGTTAAGCTTTGATGCCTATCTGGGTTAAACTTTTTCAAGCAGTGTCACTTTTTTGTTCTCACACTATTATGCTTTTAAAGAACACGGTGTGGAGGGGAATGAGGAAGGCAGTTTCTTTTTAATTGAGTGCATGTATATATATCTATATCTATATCTATATTTTTTTTTACATTGTTGTCTACCCTGAGGTTCTCCCACCACCTTGTCATCTGTGAACCATCATGTCAATCTCCTGTGTCCCTCCCTCCCCCAGTTTTACCCTCCTCCCTCTCCCTTGTTCTATGCTTCAGTTCTGCTGATAGCTTGTTAGTTTTAAGTTTTACTTGTCCTTCTGTTTGTTTGCTGTCCCTACATCCCACATATAGGTGAGGTCATCCAGTATTTTTTTTTCTTTCTGTCTTATTTCTGAAGCATGAGTCTTTCTAGATTCATCTGTGTCAGCGCAAATACATCAAATTTGTCTTTTTGATTGCTGAATGATATTCCATTGTGTATATATGCCTCAGCTTTCTGATCCATTCATCTGTTTTGGGGCTTTTGGTTTGTTTCCATATCTTGGCTGCTGTAAATAGTGCTGCAATAAACATATGAGTACAGGAATCCCTTTGAATGAATGGTTTTCTACCCTGTGGGTAGATTCCCAGAAGCAAATGCTGGATTGAATGGTAGCTCCATTTTCAGTAGTTTGAACGCCCTCCATACAGCTTTCCATAGTGGCTGGACCAGTTTGCAGAGGAAGGCATTTTTGCCAAGGGGGAAGGATGCTGACTGGAAAGCAGTTATATCTAAAAGGATCAAACCTGTGCTTTCTGTGTAGGTATGTCTGTCCATTTTGATCCTCCCTGGTGCCTTGGGGGCTGTTTCTCCCTCTTTAGCCTACGTAGACGCAGAAACAAAGACTCAGGGTGTGATAGGCAAAACCACAGAGAGAAGACTGATGCATATTCATATAGGGCAACTTTCTCATCCCTTGGGTCTAGGTGATAGAAAGAGGATGTACAGGGATAATTCTGACTCGAGTGTTTGAAGTGAGGACGTCAAGGAGCCCAGGGCTAGTCAGGATTCAGGGTGAAGCAAGTGGTTGGTCCTTAACTCCCACTAACTGGTTCATTGCTTATAAGCAACCTGTTGTCTGACAGTCCTGGATCTTGCAAGCAGAGTTTGTGAGCAGAGGGTGAGGACTTTGGGAAACTTTGTGTGACTGTTTCACAACCACCCCAATCTGGATGAGTTCATCATCAGTCTTAGCAGCTAAGGAATATCAGCGCCCTTGGAATTATCTTCATAGAATTGTTACTGCTGAAAAGGGGAGAAACAGCTGACAAAGAAACAAATGCTAATTCCCTTCTTTTCTTTTTTTATTATAGTTTTATTTTGTTCTTTGGGTTACACCCACTCTGTTATATAATATTGCCCCCTTCCTCCTCCCTCCGGTGCTCCCTCCATTCTTTCACACCCCACTCTTTGTTATTTATTAGCTGTGCCGAGTCCATTAGTCTCTTTCCTATGTTAGTGTCTTTTCTTTGGGTGAGGGACTGTGTTGTTGGGTCCCGGCACCCCTTGCTGTTAGATTTTCAGTCTTAAGATTGTGTTTGGTGGCCAGGTTATATTCGTTTGTGATCTGTCCATGTTTTCTTGCTGCAGGCCTTCCTCTCCAATCCAATCCCCTCGCCTTTGCTTTGCTGCTTTTCCTTATGGGTCTGGTGTCGGGCTTTGGGGGTCTTGTCTCCTGCTGGTGTTGGTCAAGAAATTTCTTTGAGTTCAAGCTTTGAGACTAGGTCTTGCTATATTTGCCCGTGGAACTGCAGGCTCTTGTTGCCCAGGGTACTACAGACTCAGGCAATTCCCAGCCTCAGCTTCCCAAGTAGCCGGGATTACAGGCACACGCCACCACGCCCAGCTATTGCTAATTCCCTTCTTTCCAGTTCCTCTGAAATCCCCTTCCCACTCTCCCTTGGATTTTCTTTGGAGTTTTCTTTGACTTTCTCAGTCTCTCTCCTCCCCAGTGTGATGCTGTCTTTTTATCCTCTCCTTCCTAGGCCCAGGTGTGCACATGCATGTACGCACACACCCACTTGGCCAGGTATGCACATTCATGGAGGAGGTGGGGTACACCACAGATGCTGGTCATCTAATGATGGAAGACTATAAAAAACCCAGAAACTCTTTTACCCCGCACCAAGGAAGGAACTCTAGAGGGGGAACTTCGTCCCTAACCAAGGAGGAACTATTTGGCTTACTTTTTGAGGCAAGGAAGTCAGTCATGGACATGGTTCATTGTTATGTACATCAGTATGAACTGGGCTGGTTTACTAGCTTGTGCATAAAACGATGATTTCACCTAAACTTTGAGTTGTATCAACTAAGTTTAGAGGGACTTGTTATCAGAAATGTTAGCTTTACAAATTTGAATTACAAGGCACAAAATACTAATGTACCTAGGGATGTATCCTATAATAATTCAGCTGTCTAGTTTGCTCTGGGGGTAACATTGTTTATTTCACTCATTTTAAACATTGAACATTGACTGCTTTGGATCATTCTGGGGGAAAGATGAAAGCAATGGATGATGCTACTTGTAAGTGACCACCTGGTGACTGAGCTGTCTAATTTCCAGCCCAAATTATGTGTTTCAACCTCAGATTCAGATTCACACTTAATTGTGTTTAGAGAGCTAAGTATACTCAGATATATCACCAGAAGCTAGCTAAGGTTTAGTGAGTTTCGTTTGGGATAAACATTGTTTTGTGTGTGTTTATATAGTACAGAGCGGTAGAAGATAGGATTGTAGCACTAAGGAGTTTGTAAGAAAGTGATAACATAATGGTAATAGGTTTATATTTAGAATTATGTCTTATGGCTAGGTATTTCTAGGTCCCTGAACATGTGCTTATAATGTGCTTGTATTTATTCATAACAGACATTAAACTGAAATAATAAGGTAAAATAACTCTGTTTACCAAAATGAGACTGGAGGGGGGAAAATGCAAAATGTAAGAACAGTGGTTAAGAATGTCTCCATGATTCTCATATCTTAATCAGATCAAGTGGGGTCAGAAAGGAGGTTAGATTTAGTAGATAGGATTTAACTGCAGAAAACTGTGCTCCCACCCCAGGGTGGGCCTAGGGCTGCCTGCTTCCTTACTTTGAGTTTCACTGGAAGGGTATGTTTTGGGAGGCTGATGTTTTGGGAGGTTGGGCTTTCAGTGAGCCTCCAGAATGTCTTAGCAGGTAGCAACCGCTCAGAAAGCCGAGGCAGCTGTGACAGGGTAAAGGGGTGCAAAGTGTAGGTTCTGCCCCACTATGTGCCAGCTCTTGCCCCCAAGAAACTCATCCCTTCCAGCTCCTCAGGGGCATTGTGCTGGGAGAACAGGTGGATGGCAAAGGACTGACAAGCACCAGGACCAAGGGTAGCTGGAGGGGAATCTCACAGCGCAGGAGCTGGGCACCAAGGGACTTGGGAGATGACCTCCAAGGGGCTCAGGGAGGCACCCTTGAGTTTTAGCCATCTGGGTCCCAGGAACAAGGTAACTACAGTAGCTCCAGTTGCCAAACAAGTGAGAACTTCTGCTTTAGTCCCAAACAGGCAGTGGCTAGTGGGGGATGCTTTTGCTGGCCGCCTGGGAGGAGTTCTTTAAGAAAACTTTCCAAGTCTCAGAATTTCATCTGAAGGTGTGTTTTTTTTTTTTTTTTTTTTTTTTTTTTAGACTAGGTGTCGCTATTTTTGCCTGTGGAACCGCAGGCTCTCGTTGCCCGGGGTAGCACGGACTCAAGCCATCCCCAACCTCAGCTTCCCAGGTAGCTGGGATTACAGGCGTGTGCCACCACGCCCAGCTGTTTTTTTGGAACCAGGTCTCACTACGGGCCCCAGGCGGGACTCGAACCGCGATCCCTGGCCCCGGCCGCTTCATAGGCTGAAGCTTACAAGCACGAGCCACCGTGCCCGGCTGAAGGTTTTCTTGACTACGGAAGAACTAGTATCAGGTGCTGTCTTGTCTGTCAGAGCAGGAATCAAAAGATTCTCTAATGATGCAAGTGAAGCGCTGGAAAGGAGTCACCTCTTGCCAGTGAGTACTGGCCCTGAACTTAGCCATGGCCTTCATTTTGGGGACCCAGAAGCCACTTGGTTTCCTGGTTCTTCACAAAGAAGCATGAAACAGACATGTGTGTAGAGCTTCAAGCATGCGCACACTGAAAAGAAAGATTCCTGCTTCTGTGTTACAGCATATTTATTCTTTAAGAATAAATCATCTTGTTGTCACAAATGACATTGGTCCGTCTTTTTGATTGCTGAATAGTATTCCATCGTGTAAATATATATATGCAATCAAAAATTTTTTTGAATAAAATAAAAAGAATACATCACCAGATTCCCTAGCTCAGAGTGGATCAGAAGTCACAAACTAGAAAAGGGGAGATTGAAAAGTAGCTGCCTGGGGCTGACAACTTGAGAAGCAAGGAGGATACAGGCTCCTCCAGACAGACAAGGAGATGAAGATCCCAGGTCAGAGTCATTTGCTGCCAGATGCCTCTTCCCACATCCAACTCGTTGCTGCTGATTTGGGTGCAGAGACTTGTGAAATACAGACCATGATGATCAGAGGCATTGCAGAGAGAAAGGGATGCTGTCATGTTCGTGCTTACAGTAGATGACCTGAGTGAAGCAAAGTACATGGGGAACTACTACTCCATCTTTCCTGGAAGCTGCAGTGGACAAGGGTGGACAAAGGACAGGAACCTCATTGGTTCTGACTCCAAGTCCAGTGAACATGCACTTCCCAGTCTGTGTACCATCTTCAGAAAGGGAAGAAAAACATCCAGATGTGTAAATGGCTTTCCGAACATGATTCCCATCCAAGTGGCTAAAATTAATAAAAATAAGACTTGGCACTTAAAGGCGTAAAAGTATTTGAAACACTTCATTTCACAATGATGTTGAATAAATAAAGCATTACCCTCCTTAAGTAAGGCCAGGTGTAGAAACAAATTACCTCTTTTTTTCTGGACATTTTGGAGGTTTGTGCTTGCATGGGATTGTTTCCATATAGAGCATGAAATATAGTGGGGATTTAACTACCATTTGATAATTGTGACCGCTATTACATACTCCAAAGAGTTTACTCACCATGTGACTTAATTTCATGCAGATTTTAAGCGGAGATGTAGAATGCCAACACAGTGAGCTGAATTACTGCCAAATATCTTTTCCCTCTTATAGACACCATTTATATTGCTGAGAGATATGGGAAATTCTTCTGTTATATAAGGTTTCCCATCTTGTGGTTGAGAGGAATTGACTAGATTTTTTTCCCTTTGAAATAAAGAATAAAATTAAGAACTGCTTGTGGTTTGGGTTTAATTCTTGCTTTGTTTCAGGTCTCTTTCTCTTTAATGTGATAAATTAAAATAATACATGCAGATGAAGACACCCCCCCGTACCCACTCCCCCATGCCTCCCCTCACTCTTTTATCCCAGAGGTGATCTTGATTTAACTTCATGTTTTTATTTTTTATCTTTCAAGTGCACTTTAATAGCTAGCTGCTGTGCTAGGGTAAGCATAAACAAGCCTTGATTCACTTTCCATCCATCCGGATGTTTGGGTTGTTTGCTTGAAATCAGCTGGCCATTTCTGTTTCCTTGTGCCTCTACCTAGAAGTATTATATCTGCATCTGTGCTCTTCCACCTACCTGACTTCTGCAAGCGGGTTCCCTGCTGTGATGGTGCCAGTGAGTACTCTCACCAGTGTGTGAGAATGTCTGTCCACTCACACTTTGGGGATCAGCAAACTGAGACTGTTGGGATTTATATTTGAAAGAGTTTTGTCAATCTGACGGGTGCGGAAACTGATGACTTGCTTTAAGTACATTGTCTTGCTGATGGGTCACTCTGAACTCCTTGCCACATGTCCTTGTTGCCTTTCGTGGCTGCCAGAAGACCACATGGAAGGAGGAGGATGATCATGAGTCGGGCTGCTAAGAGCTTCTAGGATCAGAACTGAATTCTTCCCCAAAGGAGGAGGTGATCACCAATAGAGGTGTCAGCAGCGAGGAAGAGGAGGAGGAGGAGGAGGAGAAGGAAGAGAAAGAGGAGGAGGAGGAGGACAAGGAGGAAGAGGATGAGGAGGAGGAGGAGGAGGAAGGAGGAGGAGGAGTTCAGAATGTCTCATAATCAGGATAGCTTGGAAGTGCACTGGGTACCCCAAGAAGTGCTCTAGGTACCCCCACCAGAGGAATGCGGAATTCCCTTCCAGAGGGCTGAGAGAAGAGGTTGGAGGGCTTCCTTAGCAGAGGGCCAGATAGGAATGAAAGGCCTGAGTAGAGGATGGAGGAGAATTTGCTGATTATAGATTGGGAGGCCCAGTATCCCAGTTGTGGGAACTGTGAGGGGCTGGATAGGTTGGAATTAGGCACAGAGGCAGCAACTCGGAGCTGGGAGCTGGGGTGAGAAGTGTGAGACATGGTGCGGGTTGGGGGCGGGTGGAGAGAGACCTGTGCACAGCCCTCCCCTGACAGTTGACCCCCCGTCCCCAACCAGGGCTACTGAGCTAGTGCTTGTGCTTATTTGTGGGTTTCCAGAGCCCCATAAGGGTTCTGTACAGATGTCTCCCTATGGATAGTCCTCTGGGAAGCTCAGCTCTTGGGCTGGCCTTACTCCTGCCCTTTAGTTTCCTCTTCAGGTTTACACCAGGAAGCTTTTCTACAGTCCACAGCATTTTAGAGAAGATGTCGTCCACTGAAGCCAGCATGTCTCTAGTGCACGGTGTCAGATCTAGTCTGTGCTCAAGGCCAGTGATCTAGAGCCAGGGGAGCTGCTTCTAGAAGCTTCCAACTCCCTACCAATGCTAGGGGTGTGGCAGGGAATCAAATGCGCACAGATAGCTATCTGAAAACCTTAATCTTGCAGCTAAAATAGATCTGAACCAGGAGCATGTTTCCTGGACTCCATGTTCTGATACTGCTGGTTGTCTAGGACCATGGAGCAAAGAGTGCTCCCCTGTGTTTTCCCCCAGAAGCCTTAGCTTTGAAGGATCACTGTGAATCCAACATAAGAAGGGCCCCATGGGGACATGTACTTCATCATGGGGACAGCCTCATTCTTCCAGAAGGTGTCCTGCTTGGCCAACTCACCTAGGGCCCTTTCTCACTGGGTTCTACTGGCTGGTCCTGTTACCACATCTCATTGAGTAGACATTTCCTCGCCAACTTTAGTGTATGCCTGGCATGGGTGTGGAGCTTAAAAAAAAGTGAGATTTTGGCTTCATAAAACCTCTGCTAGTGAGTATTTGAGCCACAGTTTAGTGAAAATGCTAAGCATGGGCTACATGTTCCTCAATGTGAAAACAGGACTGTGTGTTTAAAGAAATGTGTGCTTTGTTAGCTGGCATCGCTCATCCGTTTGTAGGCCTGACTGCAGAAGCAAAATATTTAGAGATTGCACAGGAATTATTGGGCACCAACCCTAAGGCCTAACTCTGTCACATTTGCCCCTTCCCTGGTATTCTCAGTGTTTTGAGAGGAACAGTTCAGCCCAAATGCTACCCAAATCCTTCCTTTTTTTTAAAAAAAAAATATTTATCTATTTATTTCACATCATTGTAATCTCTGGGGGTCACCCACCACCTCCCCTCCCTGACTGCTCACCGTCAGTTGTATTTTTAGTTTGGTTGTTATCTTGTTTTGACTTTTCCTCCTGGCCTTTTGTTTGTTTGTTTTCTACTCACATATGTTAGTGAAACCATTTGGTTTCTGTCTTTTTCTGACTTGTTTCTGCTAATATGATTTCTTCTAGGTACATCCATGTTGTCATAAATTCATCAAATTTGTCCTTTTTAATTGATGAGTAATATTCCATTGTATATATATGCCACAACTTTTTCATTCAATCGTCAGTTTTGGGATATTTGGGTGATTCCATGTCCTTGCAATTATAAATAGTGCTGCAGTAAACATCCAGGCACAGGTGTCCCTTTGTACACACACTGAGGTCTCCTTTGGGTAGATTCCCAGAAGAGGCAACCCCCTATTTTAATAAGTCTTGCCATGATCAGACGATACTGTATTTCCAACCAATTTTCCTTTTTGCCTAATTATTCCATTTCTCTCTTTGACATCACCTCGCAGGCTCACTCCACAGCTTATGTAATGGCGTCCTATCTAATTAGTGGCTATGAATTGTTAACTTGGTTTTCAGCCACTGCTTCAACAAAGATATTTTGCAACCCCCTGTCTGAGCTAATATGCAGAGGTTTCCGTAGGGGGTCAAGAGAGTCGTGGTGTCGTCAGGCTTCAGTCTGTCAGTTATTCTGGTGTCTGTATTTCTCTCAGCCACCACTTATTTCCTGTCTTCTATGTAGCAGGCTCTCTCAGGTGCTGGGGACACAAAAATGAGAAGGTTTAGATTTTGGCATTGAATAGCTCCTCGTCTTGAGGATGTGAAGAGGCTCATAGATAAGGCAAAGTAGGCAGGACCGAGCCATGTGAAGGGTGTTAATTCTCCTGCATGGGAGACTTTTAAAAAAATTGTTGGTACATACATACATATATGTCTTACATCATTGTCTATCCTGAAGTTCTCCCACCATCTTAACACCTGTGAACCATCTTAATCTCTTGTGCCCATCCTTTCCCTGATTTCCCTCCTCCCCTTCTCTTGCTCTATGCTTCAGTTCTATTGACAGTTTTGAATTATTCTTGTCCATTTGTTTGTTTGTTTTCCCTATATCCCTCATATAAGCGAGGCCATCCACTATTTCTCTTTTTCCTCCTGGCTTATTTCTACTTTCACGATTCATTCTAGCTCCATCCATGTTGCTGCGAATGACGTTTGTCTTTTTTGATCAATGAATAATATTCCATCGTGTACATATACCACAACTTTCTGACCCATTCACCTGTTTTGGGGTATTTGGGCTCTCTCTATATCCTGGCTATTGTAGATAGTGCTGCAATAAACATCCGAGCACAGGTGTCCTTTTGAATTAGAGGTTTTGTCACCTTTGGGTAGATTCCCAACAGTGGGATTGCTTGATAGAATGTGAGTTCCATTTTCAATAGTTTGAGGGTCCCCCACACAGCTTTCCATAGTGACTGGACCATCTTTAAGCTACGTTTTAAAGAACTGTAACAGAGGATGATGAAACTGCAGAATTAATGCACGAGTAGAAGTGTTGTCCTGAAAATTGATAGAAAAAGGCTAGAAGTTTCATTTTCTAGGAATATATAATATATGGGAAAGGGGCAAGGGCAGTTAGGAGAGGAAATCAGAAACACTATTTCGGGGCTATATTATCTATTGTATTCCCTAGAGAGACCTTAAAGTCAAATTACCTTAAATTGAAAAAAAAAATAACGAGTTTAAAGCAATGAACTGGTTTACAGTTTCTTTGGGTTCAGAAGTGGGAAGCAGCTTAGTTTTGGGGTTCTGGCTCAGGATCGCTCACAGGGTGGTGGGGCTGTCAGCTTGGCTGTGGTCCTCAAGGCAGGAATGGTGCTGGAGGATCTACCTCAGTGGTGCCCCCTCACTTGCCTGATGAGCCAGCATTGGATTTTGGCAGAAGATGCTAGCTTGTCTCATGGGTCCTTCCTGAGGACTGTGTAAATGCCCTCGAGACACAGGAGCTGGCTGCCCCGGTGGTAGGTGATCCCAGGTGTGCAACGCAGAAGCTGAAGGTCCTCTGTGAGCTGGCCTTGAAGTCACACAAGCATCTTTCAAGCAGCCTGCCGGCTGCACAGGTCAGCCCGATGCAGCATGGGAAGGGACTACCCCAAAGCCTCGGGACCAGAGAACAAGCATCCCTGGCTGCAATTTTGGAAGCTGGTTACCCCAGGGGAGAGTGTGAAAGGCCTTGGACTGCAGCTCAGACGTTTTTCTCTTTGAAAATCATCATGCGGAAGTCAGTGGAGTTTCTTATTTTGAGTAACATTTAAGGACCTAGTATAAAGCACATTGTAGAAAATCTGGAAAGTATACAGAAGCACAAAGAAAAGAGATACTTAAAACCTTTACAGGCAGAGAGGATCACTGTTGACATTTATTTTAGTTTACTTTCTTTACTTTCTCCCATTCATAAGACTGTTTGCATCCCCCCCCCCCATTTTTAAAAATTTTTACTTCCCACACAAGTAAAATAAGAATCAACAGATATTTTTGAGTAGCATCTTAAGGAACTAAAATGGGGACTTGAAAAACCTGTAACAGAGAGCAAGGGATCTATCAAAAATAATGACATATATTTGACCAATTTAAGATAGTAGAGCCAAAGGTTAAACAGAAGTTTCTGGAATGAATCTGGAACAAGGTGTTTGGGATCAGAAGAGAATATTAAGGATGCCACTAGAATTTCCGGATCCTTCTAAGGAAATGAACAAGCTCACAACTGTGTTAGACCCACCTGATGACCACTCTCCTCTTTCCTGCCCACAGCCTTGCCTCCTGCTCCACTCCTCCTCCTCCTGCCTCTTGAGCATGAGCATGACTGTACCCAACCTTCTTCCTTACCAACCAGTTCAGAGGAAGAAGTCTCAAACCTCTCTACTGCAGAAAGAAAGGAGAGCCCCTGGTCATGGTGGACATCTCCTTAATGCCCTCTTCACAATGCTGGTTGCTACAGTTACCTTTCAAGAGGATGGATATCGCTCCGCCAAATTTGGTTTAAATGTCAAGGCTGAAGCTGCCACCAAGAGAAGCTGCCACTTGGTTCTCTATGAACCGAGAGAGCAGGAAAGGGTCGTGAACCACATGATGAGACCTTCCGGGCAGGGAAAGGCAGGCCTCCTTGTCTGCAGATGTCAGCAGGCAGAGCCCATCAATGCACCTTTGCCCGCACACACATGTCCACTCTGCTAACTATAGTTGCCTTCAACAGCTGCACTTCTTCTTGGAGGAGGATCTAGGCTGCCAAGACCCCAAAGGTCAGCTTGTTAGCTGACCCAACTTCACAGCTGTTGTAGACACTCAAGAGAGTGGTAAGAATTGGCATGGAAAGAAAGAGACCCCAACCCCTCCCACGTGATGCTGGGACTGGGGCGGGTACCACTGCAGGAATCCACGCCACTTGGCAGCCAGACGATGTCCATCCTTGACATTGCGTCTTTATTTTTTTCTCTGAGAAAATCCCAGTTTCAATTAAAAGAAGGTGTATTTGTGCTTTAGGGTTGCCATGGCAATGCGCTGCAAACCCAGTGACTTCAAACAGCAGGACTTGCTGTCTCCAGGTTCCAGAGGCTCAAGCTTAAGATTGAGCTGTCCTGGGACCATGTTCCCCCTGAAGTCTTTGGGCAGTGCTTTTCCTTGCCTCTTTCAGCTTCTGGTGACTGCAGCCATCCTTGGTGCTTCTTGACTTCTGAGATGATCATTTTGACCTTTGCCTCCGGTTTCATGTGACTTTTACTCCGTGTCTCTTCTATGCCTTCGAATCTCTTTCTCCTTATAAGGACACCCACCGTTGGACCCAGGGTCACCCTGATCCACGATGACTGCATCTGAATTTGATTACATTTGCAAAGTCTATTTCCAAATAAGGTCCCCTCCACAGGGACAAGAGGTTAAGACGTCAACAGTGTTTTGTTTTGTTTTGTTTTGTTTTTTTCTTTTTCAGGGGGTGGGATGGGTAAGGGCACAATTGAACCTATAACTGTAGGAAACAGAAGAGACCATGAGAAATGGGACTGAGTGGACAGAAGAGTTTGTTTATACCCGAGCGAGAACATTGAAGAATTACGTAGGAAAGAGTAAACACGGGGTCAGGGAGGCAGGAGTGGTTGGTCAGGAGGCAGGAAGGGGGAGGGAGGGTAGGACACAGACACTCGCAAAGCAGTGCCTGCGTCTTGCCCAACACGGAGATGCCAGCTACTGTCCTTAAACAGGCAGGCCGGGTGGGGAGGGTACCTACCAGACGACTGGATGGTGTTAGAGGAGCTGCCGCTGCTGAATCCCAGCTGGCAATTGTTCACGAGCACAGGGGCCTGGGGTTGCCAAAACTTCCTTTCTAGAATTCCTCAAAAATTCCTCCTTGCTAGAAAGAGCCGGGTACCAAGATTTTGCAGCAGCTCCTGAATTTTCAGTGACGCAGTTAATGTGCACATGTTACTGTTGCATTGTAGAGACTGCAAACCCTCCTCATGCTGGATTGTTCCACCAGGGGTCATGCAGCCAGGGGAGGCAAGGGACAGGGGCCAGGTGGGCAGGATGGAGATGCAGCACAGCTCCAGGGGGCCCCAGCATGCTGTCTCTCTCTCCCAGGTAAAGTGAGGCTGCAGAGCCTAAACCTGTGCAGAGAGGATCACTGAGCACTTTGGCTGAGCAGTGGAAACAGATGGTCCTTTCTTTGCTAAAAACTGACCCCTGCAATCCTGCCTTCAAAAACCGTACTGTTTGTTTGTGAGTGGACCAAACGATTGCACCCAGGATGGACAGTTTGCATTGCACACCCTATAGCGCAAGGGGAACCTTTGAGGTTCTTAGGGGGTAGGTATCCTGGCAAGGGGGAGCTGCTTGGAGACAAGAAGGTGGCATCAGGACATGATGGGGGGGGTCTCCCTGGAATCCAGCACTACTCTGACCTTTGCTCTGTGTACAGGAGACTGCCTACCATGAGCGAAGCTGCTGTGTCCTTTAGCATCTCGGCATGCTCAGTCCGTGGAGGCGCTGGCCAGGTTGGTGTAAAAGGAAGTGAGGTTGGCCGGTATTTATTGACCTGGAGTCCTCCCTGCTGGGTTGTGGGTTGGCACTGACCCAGCCAGAGGCCACAGCCCTTGTTGGCCAGGCAGCCCTCTTCTTTGGCTGCTGACCTTCCCTGGATGTCTGTGAATGCATGTTCTCCTGGGCCGGTCAGGCCTCAGGGCGACGGCAGCTGCCTGCTCTCACACTGGCCCTAGGCACTGCTCCCTCCTGGACCAAGGCCTGAGCTTCCTGAAGTCACAGGTCCCATGCAGGACACTGAATTCAGGCTGCTAACATCAGTCACCGACACCCTCACTCCCCTTGCAGGGCGTGGCTCCTTGTTCAGCTCAGTTCTGTTCAACAGATGAGCCAGTATCCGCACAGGTGACATACCTGTGTAGCATAGCTCCATGACGCGCTCATGAAGATGCTTCTTATCATGGCATATCTGAAGTGCAGTCCTCTCCAGAAAAGGCACTCACTACTGGTGGTATGGTGGCACGCACCTTTAATCCCAGCCTTGGGAGACCGAGGCTAGGAATCGCTTGAGTCTGTGGACTCGAGACTACCCTGGGCAACATAGCAAGATTTAGTCTCAAAAAAAATAGCTGGACTTGATGGCACACACCTATAATCCCAGGTACCTGGAGGCTGAGACTGGGGAGCCCTTGAGTCCGTGGGATCAGGACTACCCCTGGCAACAGAGCGAGACCTAATCTCAGTAGTCACTCATCTCATGTTTCATCATCTACAAGGGGATTCCACCAGGGCTGTGAAAGCTCTTCGGAGGCCATTTTTAAAAGAATATTTTATTTCATCTTTAGATTTCATACAGTGTATGATTGTTGATCCCCATGGGAGTGCAGCCCCCCCTCCCCCCTTCCTCCTCTGGTTACTCCATCTCATTTCCTTTTGTTATTTGTCCATGTTTGACCCTTGGGTCTTGTTCTTTTCTGGAGCTATATCCTTATCCTGGGTGAAGATGTGCTTTCTTGGTACATGGTAGACCACGCTACTTAGATTTCCAGTCCTAATTTTGCATTTGGAGGCTAGTCCGAGCTCATTTGACTTGAATCAGTGCCCTTCGGAGGCCTTTGATGTAGCTTTGTCATTTCATTACAATGACTCACTTTCTAGTGACCACAGTAACACTCCCCTTCTGTGTGACTTCTGCTCTCCCTGATCCTAGTGGTGTTCTCGATGGTGTCTCCTGTGGTCATCACCACCAGAAAGTGTGTGGAGTGTCCTCTGCCCACAGTGTTCCTACTGGAGCAATGTGGGCGAATCCCTTGTGAAGCCCTAGCTGTTAGAGCTCTTTACTTGCTTTCCATGTGTCCCAGCTCCATGTCTCACTTGTATACACACAGCTGTTTAGAATAAAAAGATCCTTTCCTTCCAGTGTCAGTTGAGTTTCTCTCTTCTCAAGTGAGGTCTTTGTCCATCTGGTGTATGGTCCAGAGTTGTTTTAATCAGTGACTGTTTTCCTCACTTTTTAGGATTCTTGCTTCTGATGGTCAGGTGTCAGCACCAGTGTAATTACTGACTCTACCCTGGGCTCACTGGAGTCCTGGGATGAACCCTTCTGCAAATGGGCAGCTCAGGGTTTCACTCTGTGACATGCTCTAGAGACACACGCACATCCTAATGTCTCCAGTTATCAAATACCATCAGTGAGAAGTGGAAACTAAATCCAGTGGTTCAGAGGTCACTGGTTGAGAATGACTATGCAAAGATGTCTAATTTCCTTACCTAATATCCAAATCTAGTGGGCATTTCATTTCCAGTCCTTGTTTTACTTGACTTCGTCTATGTTTCACTTGACCTTGTCCTTTTGATGCTTGAACTTGGCCTTGATCTACTTGACAGGAAGCTCTCTCTTCCTGAACTTGGTCATCTCTTGGTTTTCTAAATACTGTTCTCTCCTGGTTGTCTTCCCAGCTTCTGATATCCCCCCCCCCCAGGTACTCATTTTATTTTGCATCTCCTTAAATGTTGGTGTTCCTTCAGACTCCATCTTTGGCTCTCTTTGTTCTTATACTATAGACTCGGTTCAGTGATGCATTCAGTTAATCCCATCAGCCCTACAACTTCAATCTTCTTTCTTTATGGAACAGATATCCATTTTAGTGTATAAACTGAGAAAGACCTAAATCTCCAGGTCTTTCTCCAGAGTGCCAGATCTGACCTTCAATGTGCCCAGCAGAGCTGTTTATGTAGATGCCTGGGAACATCAGAATGTATACTGCAATGAATGTGTTCCTGGCTGAGCCTGTCATCATTTATCTTTCTCCTTTTCTGCCCACTTTACTTAAAGGCATGTCACCTTTCCTCTGGCTGCTCAGGCCAGGAACTTCGTTGATTTAAATCTACCCATTCCTTAAAAAAAATCTCAAAATCCCTTTTTCAGTAGTTTAAGGGTCCTCCACACAGGTTTTCATAGTGGCTGGACCAGCTTATATTTCCACCAGCAGTGTAAAATTATCCCTCTCCACATCCACACTAGCACTTATTGTTGCCTTTTTCTTTCTTTTTTCTTGATATGGGCCATTCTTACTGGTATAAGATGGTAACTCATTCTGGTTTTGATTTACATTTCCCTGATCATTAGTGATGTTGAGCATTTTTTCATATGTGTATTGGCCATTTGCATTTCCTCTTTGGAGATGAGGTTTTTTTATATCTTCTACACTATATACAATAGCCAGGATATGGAAGCAACCCAAATGCCCCCAAATAGATGAATGGTACAGAAAGCTGTGGTACATGTACACGATGGAATACTATTCAGCCAAAAATGACAAACTTATGTCATTTGCAGCAACATGGATAAAGCTAAAAGGAATCATGCTAGCAGAAATAATCCAGAAAGAAAAAGAAAAATACTGGATGGTCTCACTTTTATGAGGGACAAAGGGAAAACAACCAAACAGACAAGAAAAATTTAAAGCTAATTTTTAGCAAAATTGAAATAATGAGCATGAGAAGGCGAGGGGGGCAAGTCGGGGGTAGAAGGGGCAGGAAAGACTAAGATGATGATTCACAGGTGATAAGGTGGTGGGAGAACCCTGGGGTAGATAACTATATAAAACAAAAGAAATAATAATAAACAAATAAACAAGTTGAAACATTCTCAAAATCCCATCACCCTTGAGTTAAAACCTAGTGTCTGAAAACCAGCATCTCATCTCACTCCTTGAAGCCACTTGTCATTTTTAAATGACAGTTTTGGCATTGCCTTTCACTGGTCACCCATGTAACTTGTCACTTTTTCTCCCAGGCTTTTCGCTGCTGCTGTCTGGATAGTATTTCTCAAGTGCTGATTTTATGATGCGCTCCTCAGCCAATTCTACTTTACTCTGACAGTCAGACAAATGTTAGACCCTTGACCTGGCTGCCTGAGGCCTGTCAGCAGTTCAGCTCCTCTCTCTGGTCCCTCCTACATGGGGCTCACTGGAGTTTCCTAACACTCCATTCTTGCACACAGTGTTGCTGCTTCACATTTCCCTAAGACTCTGTGAATTGATGCATAAGTCAATGAGTGAGGTGTGATCATTACCCAGTGTCAGTGGGGTCTTCTGCCGAGGCCAGGGTGGCAGAAGAGGCGCTGTTCTAGAGCAGGCTGTGCCACCTGCACACAGGCTTTCAAAATGCTTACTCACCTGACAAAGAGGCTGAGAGGCTTTTCAAGGAGGAGAAGGGTCTCTAGGCTGGTGATGGTGGGAGGTAGCTGGGGGTGGAAAGGGCAGTCAGAAAGGAGAAGATGATGCTCTTGAGTGGAAAAAAAGGGAGAAAATCTGTTGCTCTGAGATCTACAGAGACAGAGTCAGGTGTGAATGTCTAAAAGTGAAGGCATGGAGATGAATGGCAGAGCTTCCTGGCAACGGTCCTCATGTTTCATTCCACCAAGCCAGGGTTTTGCCAGGGAGCAAATCTATATGGACCTGAAATTGATGGGAGGATCTGTGAGCCAGACAAGAAGAAACTTCTGATCACTCAGGGGATACGAGCAATAGTAATTACATGTAGTGTTCTTGAATATTTTCTTAGCCCTAGATGTGGATCTCAAGATTTTTATACCTTCACATTGAACCTGGCAAAATATGGAAATAGCAATCATGATTAGGTAGGTCACCCATGAAGATGAGAAAATTGAGGGACAAAAAAAAAGTCAAAATAATGCTTCAAGTTACAACCTTAAAGGGTTGTCTGCATCAGGATCCAGTATCTGCTCTGAGCCTATTCTCAGAAGCATCTTGGGCCAGGGATACATTCAGGAGCGGACCCAGGAAGAAGTGTTTGGACTCGAGAATCTATGAAGTAGTGAGGACTTGCAGCTACAGTGTCATTTGCTGAATTCATGTTCACATGCACATACATACAGGTATGCACACACATGTACACATGCTCACTCAGATACACAGATATGGTAAAGGAGAACTGAATGAAGAAATCCTTTCATTGTTTCTAGTGCCTGTCTGCATCATATGATTACCAGCCAGCGCAAACAGGAACAATGTGTCATCATGGCTGATTTTATATTTTCCCTTATTTATGGATAATTTTTTTTTACTTGGAAGATAAATATAGGTTAAGAAGGAGAAATTTGAAATGTGGTAATTTTTTGCCAGAGCTATTTATAGTGCATTTTTAAACTGATAAAGAAAAGATAGCTTTAAATAAAAAGCTAATGGGAGAAGTTGGTAGATAATCTGGTCTGGTTGTATACAGAGTCACATAAGAGAAATTACAGAGACTTTTCAGCCTGAACTAGAGGACACTTGTTTTTGCTGCCTGGCCCCAGAGGCCACAGTGGAACTCAGTTTCTGACACAATTGTACTGTCAACATCTGTGGAGAAGATGGGGGGGTTCTGGCCTTGGTTGGGTCTGTGGCCTCGGTTTGTTTAAGGTTGGGGACCAACCATCTGAACCCCAGAGCAGAGCAGTTATCTTCGCTGGGTCTGTTTAATACTATCTTGGGTCTAACAACATGTTAATGGCATGTATTAAAAATACATTGGGTGCCCATATGTAATATCTACTAACAGAAAATTTTAATTCTCTTCTCTACCCTTTTAGCATTTCCTATAATTGGTTAAGCTGCAAATCATAAAACAGACCTCTGCAGCTTGGTATTAGACTCTAAATCAATTTGGAACAAATTTTCACCATTGCCAAACATGATTACTTAAGTGTAAATATAGAAAATATATTCCTGCTTTAAAGTGAGTAGTTAGTGTTCATATTAAATTATTCATAGACTCTGCTAGTTGGGTTTAAAAAAGGATGACACATTATTGAGTTTGTCCTTGGCATTCAGGAAATCTGAAACTTATCTCCACCATGGTCAGAGGTCTCTGGTCTTGGAGGTTGACTTATTCAAGAGACCATTCACACCTGCTGACTGGCAGGTCCACGCCAGTGGACTCCATGCAGTATGGTTTGTATGTTTGTGTCCTCTGGAAGGAGAGAGTCTTGGTCAACTGATAAAGCCAACAGAATCAAGGTCTAGAGTGAACCATGCTCATCCCAAGGGTATCCTTGCAGATGTCAGTTGGTGGACTGGTGGGGACTGTCATCCTTGCCACAGTTCAACTGCCTAGGGTGGAGTGGCCTTTCTCAATCGCCCCCCCCCCGCCACCCCAGACAGTGTTCCACAAACTTCCCTGATGGAAAGAATTACCCACGGTACTTGGAAGACAGGCAACTCCACAGGTCACTGCCCAGGAGATTCTGATTTTCCAGACAAAGATGGGGACCATGAAATTTTTATTAGTGATAAGAACCTTAGTTTTCATCAAGACATTTGTGGAAAGACTTCATTTTGCAACCTTGCTTTCTTCCTTTTAAAAACTTTTGTTAACATCCTTTAACTTCACAAAATGCCCATCTTACCATAGCAACCAGGCTGCCCTTCCTTCTGAATGGTCTTGTGAGTGACCCTCACTATTCATTTTACACCCCGTCACCAGATTATTTTCCTGGATTTTTTTTCTGGGCACTGTTTCCCATTTGAAGAATTTGGGCTCAGGGACTCTATAAATTGGTCCTAGTCATTCTTCTTGTCCCGTAGGCCAACATCCTTGTCTCAGGTCTACTTAGTGCCACACTTCTTCCTTCCTTCCTTCCTTCCTTCCTTCCTTCCTTCCTTCCTTCCTTCCTTCCTTCCTTCC
>PVHY01008887.1:0-34757 GCA_004024945.1 Uropsilus gracilis | reverse complement strand
AGGTCAGTTTGTGGATTCATTTGATGAACCGTCATAAAAAACATACTGGGTCGCACTGACTTGAGCTGAAAGATAATGCACCTATGCTCATGTTATCAGGATCAGAGAAACATCAACCTCTTCTGCAATAGTGTTGCCTTGACTGCTTGACACATTCCAAAGGCACAATGACAGGAGAGATGCTCAACTCACTGGCAGCTTTTGCAGATTGGAAGTCTTGAGAAGAACTGAAAAAATACAGGCAGGGAAAAGTAAATGTGGAAGAACAAGTTTTCGATGCTGATGTGATTGGCTTGTTTAACAAGAAACTGGCCAGCAAACCTCTGCAAGGCACATGGTTTTCCCCTTAGTGAAATGCTGTGACCTGAGTGTCACAGCAACCGAGTCTGGATTTCCCCCAGTACGATGCTTGACTGTTTTCTCACTCAGTGTCCAAGGCAACGTCAACCATAACTGCTGTGATAATGAGAACCAGTAGTACTTTGCTTTTACTTCCTTTACAAAATGTATTACTTTCAACCTTGCATTACAGATATTTTACTATGTACCAAACCCACTACTATTTATTTTATTAGCTCCTCAAGTAGAGAATTAAATCATCATTCTGAGCAAGTTTCTGAGTGTCCCTTAAGAGACCACCGAGGCCATGGAAAAGGCTGCATCTGCTCTTGGGCAGCTGGTAGTTTAGTGGCAGAGACTGATAAGTCAACAGTTTTCTGTGGTTATTCAGACAGGGATGGGCCATCATCTAAAAGATAAGAGAGAACAAATGCCGATGTGAATGTAGGTAAGAGAGAGCTTTTGTTCATGGTTTGTTGGGGTTGTATATTGGTACAGCGTTTAATGGAAACTATTATGGAAGATTCTCAACAAATTGAAAATGGTACTACCTTGGGAGACAGCCATTATACTTCTGGGAACATATCCAAAGGAAACCTAAACACCAGAGAAAATATTTGCACTCCTCATATTCATAGCAGCATTATTTATACTGAGACTATATATGTTCATGCACATACATGAGCACATACACATACATACTCAGTGGTGTATTATTCAGCCATTTAAAAAAGAAAATCCTACCATCACAGCAATGTAACTGGACCTTGAAGACATTAAGCTAAGTAAAAAAAGAGAGAAAAAAAAAGACAAATACTATATGATCTCACTTTCTGTGAGACAAAGAAAACAAGCAAGCAAAGAAAAACCCAGTCATCAGAAATAAACAAAAACCCCAGATTCACAAAAAAGAAAGCTTAACCTATGGCTACCAGATGTGGGTGATGGGACTAGGTGAAGGAAGGTGAAGGAAGGTGGTCAAACGGTGTGAATATCCAGTTATCAGGGTGCCAGGCACAATTGGATTACTCTAGTCACATTGCTGTGTGATACGTAGGAATGTTCATAAGAGACTAAGTCCCAGGAATTTTCAGCACAGAGTGAAATCCCTTCCTCCATGTTTTCTTCTTTCTGTTCTTCATATTCTTTCTCTACGTAGATATGATTGTCATCACTTCCCAGCATATCAAATCATCATGTAGGTGCCTTCCACATACATGGTGATGTAGGTCAATTATTTCTCAAGAACTGGGGGAAAGAAGGCACAGGGAGTTGGAGGTGATTCATTTAGGGATTACACACAATTCATGCTGACCTTGCATGAATGGATTTACCATTAGAATAACTTCCTAATATATGCTTACCATTATGTGATTATGTCTTTGTCTCTTGGAGACTGAATCTCTATTGCTGTCTCTGAATTTCTGTCTCTGTTATCTGTATTTCTCGGTTGCTGCCACACTGCCATCATCTGTGTCTCTGTCTTTGACATCTCAACTTCTGTCATTCTCTTTATCAAGTCTATGTCTCTCTATTTCATCCTTATTTCTCTGTTCTCTCTGTATAATCTCTTGTCATGTCTCTATCTCTGTTATTTCTATTTCTGTCTCTTTATCACCTCCATGTAGCCTCTCTTCTCTCCCTACCACCACTTTGTCTGTATCTCTGTCTCTGTCATCTCTATTTCTACTGCTACTCTGCTATCTGCATCTCTATCCCTTTATCTTCCTGAGCGCCTATAATGAATGTGTTGTTTTTGGTAAATATTTAGACTCATGGCTTACATCATTTATTATCACTAACATGCATTTTTTAAGAATTAGCAGTAGCAGAGCTCTTCTTAGGTCTTGTAGGAGAAGTGCATAGGCTGTGGCCTGAACAGTGGCCAGCTCATGAGATGAGAAGGCAGCAGACACATGCAGAGCCTGGAAGCAGTGGCTGCACTGCCAGTGACTGGCTACCTGGGGCACATGGAGTGACCTTGGCCGCGGCACGCACAGCAGGCATGGCGCCGAGCAAGGCTGGGTGCTGGCCTCAGGGCAGCACGTTCCGATGGCCTCAGCTTTATCACACCTACCCGCACTAGGAACTGTGGTTGTGGATATAGAGTTAATGGTTAGATAACAAATGAATCACTTTCTTTCCCTTTTCTATTTTGGCAAGAATTGAAACTGATGATCTATTCAGCAAGTCCAAATCCTTCTGCTCATCTCTTTGGATGAAGATGTTAATACATTTGCTGGCAGAGCTGGCGGAGGTGCAAGAAAGACTGCATTTAAGAGTCATTTCTTTTGTCTTAAGAGGAGGAAGTTGAACAGAAACATCAAGTTTAGGAGCGAGAAGGGGACGGAAGTGAGATGGAACCTGGGTTCACCTTCAGGGTTTTCTTCTCAGCCTTCTCTCCCTGCGTATCTGACCTCTGACTCAAAGCCCTGACCCTGCCACATGCCTCTCTTCCGTGATGTTTGTGCCTGTCTTGTGTCCCGGCTGCTAGAAGGAAAAGCCTGGTTAGCCCCTCACAGTGCCAGGAGGCACCTGCTGGGTGTGGTAAGCTTCCAGGTTGAACAAAACCTGCCTCTGACCTGGAAGGACTTATTGCCATTGGGGGCAAGACCAAACATAGTGATTAGGATGCTTTGTGGCCAGTAAGAGGTCTGGGTGAGATCACAAAGCCCACAGAGTGGGAGAGTGGAATACATCAGCTGTGACTGCCTCAAGCCACTTGGAAGAAAATCTCGAGCCCCATCCCCACCTCACTCTGGTGACCCCTCCCCTCCAGAAGTGCATCCCCACGCTCTGGGGTCTCTAAGCTTTGGCTCTTGCTAGAACTCTGTTTTTCTCACCCCCTTCCCCCGCCTCTCCCCCCATCCCCTGACCCCTCTACCCCAGGTTGCCTTTCTGCTGCACACCCAAAGCCAGATGTCAAAGCTGATTCTTACCTTGGGCAAGGAGATCCTATTCTCTCTTCTTTAGATGAGGAGCTGGTTTTCTCCCACTGTGGGCCTTTCTGTTTTAAATCTCTGTTTCCCATCTATAATCACATCTCCTGAAAGACATAAGCAGCCCCTGAGGACAAGAAGGTGCCACTAACATTTTTAAAAAATTGCTCCTGAAAGCCAGCATCCTGTTGAGGCCTAGGATTTGCTCCACAATTGCTTTTGAAATTTTCTTTTGTCAACACGGACTCGGTATTCAAATGCCTCTTTAGACACAGGGAGGATGAACAGTGATCGCACAGTGAGGGGTGGTCGATGGAAAACCAGAAATTATTCTGTTTGTGTCATTCAGGGTGGATTATTTTTCATTTTACCATGTGAAAATTGCTCTCGAGGTTAAGGAATAAACCATCGAATTTCACACCCCCAGAGGTTGACACAGCAAGTTCAGTGTGAGCAGATCTTCAGCAAGGTGGTGTTTCATCATCTCCTGACAGAAGAAATGAAATGAAAGATTTCCCTGCCCTATAGTGGCTTGTCAGGACTCTCGAAAGATGAGAAAGATGGTGGGAGGTGCAGAGTTCAACATGCTGATCTATTTGACCCCTGGGGAAAGGAGTCACATAATCTTTCAAAAACATTTCCTTAACTTTGCTGCCTTCTGGGTTGAGAGAGGAAGGAGAGCAAGAAAGAGACAGAGAGGGGAGGAGAGAGAGAGAGAGAGAGAGAGAGAGAGAGAGAGAGAGAGAGAGAGAGAGAGAGAGCGCATACAGGAGCACTGTGTGACTTTGCATCTATTCATTGGTACCCCCTAATGTTATGGACAAGTCAGATTAAAGTTAGAGCTATTTGATATATTTTTTATGTTTCTAATGAAAGGTTTGGTGAAGAAAGGGATTAAAATGACTGCTTTCAATGCCATGATCCCTGTTGGTAATTTGAAAAGCACAGGAATTGTACATTTTATTCTCCCAGTATGAGAGGAAAAATTCCTTTTGTATTTGATCTTAAATTAATTTTTTCCTATGAATAGAGAACCTTAACAATATAAGAGGGTTCATTACCTGGATTTTATATGTTCTCTATTGTTGGATTCCCTTCTCATTTTAACCATGATGTTCTTTTTCTATTTCTTTCCATAAGTCAAGTTTCTTATGTGAAAGGTGCTAGGCACTCCTAAAACATGGTATTTCCATATTCGCTACTGTATCCTGCCATGGTTTTCACCTGGAGAGCAATAAGGAATCTTCTGGAACCTAACCTAACAGGTGTTTTGTGGTTTCCCTTGCCCACTCCACCAATGATTTGCAGAGAATAAGATCAGCTTTGTTAGAGTAAGGAAGCATTTTCTAAAGCATCTCTGAAAATTCTAGTTGGGCAAGATACTTCTCAAAAAGGTACTGTGATGTTCAGTGTTTGGATACTTGGTGTACATATTCTCTCCCCTTGTAGGACATTTCTGATGCACACATGGGAATATACTAAATATACCACTATCTCTCTGGAGCCCTATCTTCCACAAACTTGTATACTCTTATCTCTTTGTCCTTTCCTTGGTCAGTGAGTCCCTTTGTAGCCTGTTTTATCATGTGACAAGACCTACTTGGGAGATACTCAGGTAGGAATTAGGAAATAGAGCTTAATGAGCCTGGATATATTCAGGTAGGCACCCCTACCTGCCTTTCAGGTTCTATTTGTTTTATCAGCATAACACCAGCTCTTTGAATAAAGGAGTCTATTCTTTGCTATGAGTTCCCTGCTGGGGTTCAAGTGCTATCACAGGCCCTGGATTCAGGTTCCAGAGCATCCTTGCCCCACACCTTACCTTTCTCAGCTCATCCCTAGAGGTGGTCCTACGTGCAAATTGAAACTGGACTATCACCAGTTGCCTGGATTCTTCAGCCAGTTGTCTCTTCTTCTGGCTTTAGCAATCAGAAACTTCCTGAGTTTTTCATCTTTGGAAGTTGGGTGCCACACATGTATCTTGTTCATAGCTTATTTTCACAAGTCTTTCAGTGCATTATGGGAAATTCCTTTGTGATGAGTCTTGCCTCCTGATGTTGAAGTTAAGGCTGAAATTGCTGGGCTCTCTCATTAAAATATGTGTGACAAAATTGAACTTTTTTTCCTCCAGCAATCCCACTGCTAGGAATACACCCAAAGGTTACAAAGACTCTAATCCAAAAAGACACCCATACCAGGATGTTTATTGCAGCATTATTTACAATAGCCAGGCTGTGGAAGCAACCCAAATGCTCCCAAAACAGATAAATGGATCAGAAAGCTGTGGTATATGTACATGATGGAATGCTATTCATCAACCAAAAAAGACAAACATGTCATTCACAGCAACATGGATGGAGCTAGAAGGAATCATGTTAGCGGAAATAAGCCAGAAAGAAAAAGAGAAATACGGGATGGTTTCACTTATATGAGGGAAAAAGGAAAAACAGACAAGAAAAATTTAAAACTAGCTCTCAGCAAAAATTGAAGCATAGTGCTAGAGAGGGGGTGGGGGGAAGCTGGAATGGGAGGGGCACAAAAGTCTAACATGATGGTTCATGGGTGACAAGGTGGAGAGAGAACCCTGGGGTAGATAGCAATGTAAAATAAAACAAATACTAAAAAACAAAACAAACCAAAAAAGATGCATGACAACATAGGAGGAGAGCATGAAGAGGAATTAGGCCTTGCTGCTGAACAAGGCTAGATGTGGTGCAGAGACAGGCACTTGTGGGGCTTGCAGGAGCAGTGGCTCAGGGGAGGCCACAAGCCAGCAGTTGGTCATCAATCAGTTCTGCAGGTTGGTCTGAGCCATCTTCCTGGAACTTTAACCCAGAATCTAATTCACCCAATGTCTCAATGTCCCTGCAAAAACTGTCTTTACTGTAGAAACTGTATAACTATGCTAATCCCTCAGGTCTCACAATCTCATTCCAGAAGACTTCTTTCTCTCCTTGCTCAAGATCTCTATGCTTCTGAGATGCCCGTATCACCTTTCTTATTTTAGTCACCCTTACTTAATGATACACACATATTCTTCCTTTTCTTCTTTCTTCTGCTTGTTGTTCTGGTTTTTGATCAAATTATGGATGTTACTCTCCTTTTGAAGGCTGTTGCCCATGATTTGCTTTTCAGCATGGGTCTTTCTGTTCCCTTTGACCACCAAGGATATGCTGAATGATGGTTAATACCTACTGAATTATTTTTCACTATGATTATTTGCCATTTAAGGTCATCTTCATCATGTGGTCATGCTTAGGGACCGCAGGATTCCACTTCCCCATGATTGGAATCTTGTGAATTAAATTTAGAAAACATAGCTCAATATCTCAGTTATTATAGCTATGAAGCACCATTGGGAAAGGAAGGAGGCAAGAAAATGAGATACATTCTCTAATCATTGAGATTCAGAATTTGATACATATTTGATTTTCAGGTTTTGAGGGAATAGAGATGGGGAGGTGACCCACCGATACACTTTCATCACTGTTTTATGTCCAATCTGTGCATTAAAAGATGATTTAAAAAAAAAAAGGAGGCAAGAATAGGTTTGGCTCTGTAGTAGCAAATTCCAAAGTAACTGTGACTTAAACAAGACTGAGATCTAATTTTCCCCTTGAAAAAAAGTCTTGAATCAGGATGTTGAGGGTTAGTATAGTGAGTCTATGACCATGAAGGATCCAGTATCCTGCCTTTCAACATCACTTCCCTTAATAGATGGCTTCAATCATCAGGGTAGTCTGATGTTCACCGTTTGCAGTAGTTACAGCCTTCCTTCCCATCCTCCCTCTCATCTGAGTCAATTCCTTTTCCAAGAAAACACACTCCATGACTGCCCTGCCACATTCACAGACCAGACAGATCATGCTGTGAGATGGGGAAAACAACCTCTTGCCTCTGGCAAACTGGAGACAAAAATTTAGCATTGATCCTCTAAAGATGTGATGGCGCTGCTCCTCCAAAGTGTTTACCTACGGAAATCCCTCTAAACAGAGATAGTGACTACCTGTGAACAACCCCCCTGCCCCCAATTACCTCTCAAAAACTAATATGTTAGCATGTTAACCAGTCTTCCTCCTTTGGAATTCACTGCCTCCGCCCTGTGTCTCTATAAATACCCCTTTGTTTTGTTAATAAATTGTCTTTTATTATTTATTTATTTATTTATTTGTTTGTTTGTTTATTTATTTATTTATTTTTTGAGACTAGGTCTCGCTATTTTTGCCCATGGAACTGCAGGCTCTCATTGCCCAGGGTACCACAGAATCAAGCAATCCCCGGCCTCAGTTTCCCAGGTAGCTGGGATTACAGGCGCGCGCCACCACACCCAGCTATGTTAATAAACTGTCATTTGGTTCATTACTTCCAAATCAATTAATCAACCCTTAGCCTCCGGCTAAGCCATCTCCCTTGTGGTCCTTTTCCCCACCTTGCATTCGTGGTCTACAAATGACTTCCATTCCCATTTCTTCAACCATCTCTCCCTAACAAGAGACAAATGTAGTCTTATCATAGAGACAAATTGCCATCTCCAGTGTTTATAGATATCTGTTCTCATACAGTGGAAGAAAGAAGGAATGAATTTTGAGACTATAATAAACAGTCTCTGCTTTGGAAATGTTTTTTGCTTTTTGGAATTTTTTTTGATAGTTGCTTTCTAGAGGATGCTTTGATTGTGAAGATTTTTCACAAAACATATTTTTCTTAGGAAGCAATAATGCACAGCTCTTAGAAGTCGAATGATAGCACAGGTGGGATGACCTGCTTTTTCAGCCACTGTGAGCTGTGTCATCCTTGGCTGTGGAAGCCACATTTGTGTTGTTGCTCTAACTTCTGAAATGCCTTTAAAAGAAGCACAAGAAGTAAGCATGTTCTAAATGAAGGCTTTGGATAATTTTCCATCACAGTTATTTCTGGGGAAACAAGATTTCACAATTCTAGGCATTTCAGTCTTTTAGAAGATGTCTTTTGAACATAAAATAGAGTCCAATTTCTGTGGGTTCATTCTAAAAGTGAAATGACAGCCACCATCACAGAAAGTAGTTATGTGCTTTCTTCTCATTCCTTAGTAGATAGTTGAGGGTCAGGTCAGTGGAATCAGAGAAGGATTTGCTTGGGATAAACACAGATGATGCAGAGAATAGTCTGTGCTGATACTGTCCTGGGTGAGCTATGTTGGCATGCATTTTCTTTTGCCATTTTTAAAGTGATGGCTTCCAAGCTCAGAGCTATGAACAGACTTTGGGAAAAGTATATGGAATATTATGGAAAATTCTCTTAATATGAACTCAGTGAAGAATCACTGGGTTTTAATCTAGTGATACTTTGGAACACCTTTGTGACATTGTTACTTGTTTTCTGATTCAGCTTTTTAAAACTCCATCAAAGGTCAGGAAATAATAATAATAAAAAATAATAATAAGGTCAGCTTAAATTCATTCACAGTACCCAGATATGCAAGGATCAGGATATGGAGCCATTTATTTGTGGAGTTATTTTATCTGATAAAAAAGAATTCAAATTTAGCCCAAAATTGCCTTCTCTCCTCCCTTCTCCCATGTAGTTCAGCGTGTGACAAACAATGGATTCTGCTCAGTTACAGTGCTGTCTCCATAGCCATCCTCCTCTGACCCTCCCTGATGACAGCATTATCAGCAGCTGAGAAGAGCACTAGCAGTTACCAAGATGGATAAAGAATGCTAGTAGTTGGGGGGCTAGGACCCTGAGCCTTGTTTTATTTAATTAGTTAATTAATTAATTTGATTTTAAAAAACAGGTTGTACATGGATCTCTATCTGTCTATCTATCTATCTATCTATCTGTCTGTCTGTCTGTCTGTCTGTCTGTCTGTCTGTCTGTCTGTCTGTCTGTCTAGATATGTGTGTGTGTTTTACATCTTTGTCTACCCCAAGGTCCTCCCACCACCTTAACACCCATGAACCATCTTAATCTCTTGTGCCCATTCCTCCTGCAGTTTCCCCCTCCACCCCATCTCTTGCTCTATACTTCAGTTCTATTGACAGTTTTAAATTATGATTGTCCATTTGTTTTTGTTTTCCCTATATCCCTCATATGAGCGAGGCCATCCACTATTTCTCTTTTTCCTCCTGGCTTTTTTCTGCTCTCATGATTCCTATTAGCTTCATCCATGTTGCTGGAAATGACATAAGTTTATCTTTTTTGATTGATGAATAATATTCCATTGTATACATATACCACAAATTTCTGACCCATTCATCTGTTTTAGGGCATTTGGGTTGTTTTCATGTCCTGGCTATTGTAAATAGTACTGGAGTAAATATCCAAATACAGTGGTCCTTTTGATTTAGTGCTTTTGTATCCTTTGGGTAGATTCCCAGAAGGGTGATTGCTGGGTCGAATGGTAGTTCCATTTTCAGTAGTTTGAGGGTCCTCCACACACCACCCTGAAAGCCCCTGATCTCTTCTGAGCCCATTTTAGAGGATAGAAGAGACAATAACTTTTCACTGTGAGATGTTGCAGGTTTCCAAAGAGACCATGGTTCTGGGTTAGTACCAGGGGACCAGGATTTGCTTGAAGATGAGTCAGTAAGAGGAGGTTGTTGGGACTGGCAGAAGGGACTGCAGGGACTGACGACGTTCTTCCCTCAGGAGGTCTTCCTTTGCTTTCTCTCAGGCAGATGCTTTCTGTGCCCATCTTTCCTATTGCTCCTATGGATAATCAAAGAGCAGCGTGTGTGCTGGAGGAGTGAATATTCTTGCAGCATCACTGGAGAATTTTCCATTCAAACCCAGTGCAGTCAAAGCTGAGGTGAAATGGGGAATTTCCCACTCTTCCATGTTGTCAGACTCTGAGCTACCTGGGAAGTCACCTCTGAATGTGATTTGAATGCATTTTAGTAAGAACTGTCATGGTAGCAGAAAGGAAGAAAAGGAAAGGAGAGAGGGAGGGAGGGGGGAGACAGACAGACATGGGATGACTGCAAAGACAGAGTGCAGCCAAGTGCATACACAGGGTGGCAGGTAGATCAGCATTACCCAGTGTTCCTGATCAAAAAGAAGAGAGAAGTCTCAGTTTCAAGTCTATCTGAGGCAGGTGGGTGATGTGTGATGCCCTCCATTCCTTCCTTCTAGTATGGAAAAGTCAGACACAATGCGCTATTTGGATCAGACGTAGCAAATCCTATTTAAGCTAGTTTATCTCTTTACTATCTTTTCTAACATGCAAAGAAAAAGATACAGTAAAAATGTAAACAGTAGACACCAGAAAGCATTCTACAAAGAAAGAAGTCATTCTCCAGGCATTTTAAGGGGAACCATAAAAGAACAACGTAGTTTGTGTGTTATGAATTTTATTCAAAGCTTTTGCTTAAAGTTATCTAATAAATATGTCAAGCCAGAGCAGTGATGATTTTGTTTTGAATTAAAATTAATTTGTCTATTTATTCAAAGTCTAAATTATGCAGGAGGAAAAACTTAGAGTCTAAAATCATCCTTCAATTTGGGAGTGAAATTTTACTGTTTATTCATGAAGCACTTTCTGCAAAAAAACTATTGAAATAAAGTCAAGTTCAGGATGAAGCTGAGAAGACAGTGTAATTCTCATCCTGCCCTCTATTTTTTGTCCTCTGGAGCTGAGATACTGACTCCATACCATTGTCTACTGATGGGGAACATTGATATGAGTAGTTTGATAAAGTACTTGGAAGACCAAGACTTTAAGCTTATAAACTATTTCAGATTGTAGAAGATCAAGATGAAACTTGAAACATGAGAAGATGGATTAGAATGGCTTGGGGAAACTTCAATGGAATAATGATTTTCCCTTTTTAGAGGACTGACTATGAAGGTGCCAGATACAATGATCTATGACTTCTAAAAGACTTGATAGCATATCTCTTGGGAAGTTATTGTGATTCTTATGCAATTTAAATTTTACCATGTTTTGATTGGAACTTTTCTGAAAAATTTTCTTTAACATAGTTCCTCTCCTCCCTTGTTCTCACTGATGTTTACACACCTCTTTGTAGCTAAATTTGTATAGAGAAGGTGCATAGAACATGTAGTAACCTCATTTTCAAATAGGAAATCACCCCAGACTTTAGAAAGACTGAAAAGACAACTGTAGAGAGCAAGTAGGAATGTTTGGCACCACAGAAGGCACTCAATAACTCAGCACAATAGTTGTTGAATGAATGAATAAGGGAAATGCCTCCATTTAAAGACTTGGTTAGTGCTTAGTGGAAAACTTGATGGTGTAAAATAATGTTTTTCTATTATTCTTACCGTACCTTTGGGAATGGTATCATTGTTGTCCTCATTTTCTAGTTAAGAAACTACAGTTGGATGTTTGAAAAGAGGTGCACAAAGCTAATAAGTTGGAAGGCTGCAATATGGCTGCAGTCATATGGTTCTAAAATCTGTGAGTTTCACCAATTTTGATGTCTTGGTTTGTGGAGAAAGAAATATCCTGGTTTTCAGTGATAGCTAATGCTAACGTCTAAATGTTTGTGTACCTCCAAATTGGGAGGTGAGTAGGTCATGAAGGGAGAGCCCTCATGAATAGGATTAGTGCCCTTATGAATAAGACCCTCAAGGACTCCCTGACCTTTCTGCCACTTGAAGATCAAGAAGTTAGGGACCGAGAGAGCCCTTACTCAAACATACTCACCCCCTGATCTCAGACTGCCAGCCTCCTGACCTGTGAGAAGTACGTTTTTGTTGCTTTTAAGCTGAATATGCCTCTAAAAGGCAGTAAGAGAAAAGAGAATGTTCTTAAAATAGTGACCCTAGGAAGTAGGCAAAGAGCAAGTGAAATCCAGGGAATTTAGGAAGCAGATCGTAACATTTCTACAAAAATCAATGGTATTGGAAACAGAAGAATAGAGAAAATCAATGAAACCAAAGTTAGTTCTTTGAAAAGGTCAACAATAATGATTAAACTCAAACCAGACTGAAGAGAGTAGAGAAAGCACAAATTACCAATGTTAGGGATGAGAGAGATGACTCCAGTAAAGAGCTCACAGATATTAAAAATATTATGAACAATTTGTACCAATTAATTTGACAACTGCAATGAAAAGGACTAATTTCATGAAAGACACAAGATGTCACGAGGAAAAAGATAACTTAAAGAATCTGTATCTACTAAATAATAAAATTTGAGGTTTAACCCCTCCTTTCTCTGACTGAATGACTTCACTAGTGAATTGTGCTGAATATTTAAGGAAGAAATAATAGCAAGTATTTTTGAAATATTTCAAATGTTTGAAATATTTCAAAAATACAATAGAAAGGTTTTTTTGTTTGTTTGTTTGTTTTTTGAGACTAGGTCTTGCTGTTTTTGCCTGTGGAACCGCAGGCTCTCGTTGCCCGGGGTACCACAGACTCAAGCGATCCCCAGCCTCAGCTTCCCAGGTAACTGGGATTACAGGCACGTGCCACCACGCCCAGCTGTTTTTTGGAACTAGGTCTTGCTCCAGGCCCCAGGCGGGACTCGAACTGCGATCCCTAGCCCTGGCCGCTTCATAGGCTGAAGCTTACAGGCACGAGCCACTGTGCCCGGCCAATAGGAAATATTTTTAAAAATAAAAAAAAAAAAGGGACTACTTGCTGATTCATTCTTTGTGGTTAGCCTTGCTCTGGTGCCCAAACAAAGCAGAATCATGACAAGGAATGAAAACTAAATAATTGTAAGATTTCTTAATAAAATTTTATAAAATGTAATCCAAGATATATATATATATATATAAAATAATACATCAATGCCAAATGGGACTTATCACAGCAATACAATGTTAATGCAACCTTTGACAATCAAAGTTATTCATTATGACAGACTAGGAATGAATTTGTACTAACTGAAAAAATACAAACAGGACCCCATTTTCCTTCAGACATGATTCTGAAGGAAAAAGTCTACCATTTACTATCACATCAGAAATAGTAACTATTTAGAGATAAACCTAATAGGTAACATGGAAGGCCTATATACAGAAAACCACACAATATTCCTGAAAGGAATAGAAACCTAAATAAATCGGTCATATGATATGTTCATGGACTGAAGACCCAGTGTTTTGTGTTAATTCTCCCCAAATTGATTTAAACTCAAATTAAGATCACTGAAATTACTAAAAGCTCACCATGAAGGCTAAAAACAACCAGAGGGTTTTTTGGTAGAGATTATTTTTAAAATTCATTTGGAAATGCAAAGGAACTAGAAACTTTGAAAAGAGGAGAGTTAGAAACTTTACTCTTGTACTTGACCTAAATCATTATTATAAAATTATGATAATCAAGATATTGTGGAAAATGTGTAAAGGTAAACTGATTTGTGAATTAGAAAAAAAAAGTTTAGAAATAGACCCATCCATAAATTCAGTTGATTTTGGCAAGGATGCAAAAATAATTCACTAAGTCTTATACCAGGAAGAAAGGTGAATTAGTTCTTATTCAGGTCTGCTATGCAAATTAGGCTTCAAGTTCTGATTGGTGCATTAATATGCAAATTGGCTGAAGAGATACTTGAGCAGTGGTTGATTGAGATCTTTCCCGGTGGCTGCAGTCTACCGACTCAGTTTCAGTGTCTTCCCAGAGTTAGATGGTCTGGGCTGAAATGTTAGGGTGTGTGAGGGGGCCTGGAGCTAGACCCTCAACTGCTCCCCAGTTCTGATTTCACAGATCATTCCATTTTGATTTCCCTTCCAACTTTAAATTTTTATATAGATTTTCCCTTTTATGATTTCATTTCACTGCACCATCTGTGTTAAAGACCCCTGAAACCCAATTTAACCCTGCATGACTGAGGGTTGAGTTTCTGGGTAGAGACAGAAGGTATGGGTTTTCTTTCCTATTTCCTGTCCCACTAGGGAGCGATCAGTAGAAATGGCTACTTTCCCAGTGTGGCTGAGTCCCTTTGGATTTGTTCCCTGAGTTGCAGAATCATGTCAGTTCCCAGGAATGGGGCCCTGTTTATATTTCATAAGCTATGTGGGTGCAAGGGCAGCCACCATGGTTGGAAGTGGGTAGATGCCTCTTGAAGGTGAAGCAGTTTTGCTCCCACCTCCAGGACTATCTCCCTGGAAACCAGAATTCTTTTACATGCCTGCTTGGTGTGTATGGAAATCAGAAGTACATTATTAGGCTGTCAATCTACCTATTGGAAAATCTTCACAAAAACTATATGGAAAGTCCAGGGCCTGGAAACGCCTACATTTTAACAGGAATGTCAATACATTGAAGTACACGCTTTCTGCGAGCTACCCCAAAGTTTCTCTTTAAAAGCCTGCCTCTGGAACCCAGATGTTTCTTGCAGCACTATTTATAATTGCAAGGACATGGCAACAACCCAAATGACCCAAAACAGATGAATGGATGAAAAAGATGTGGTACATATACACAATGGAATATTACTCATCAATTAAAAATGACACATTTGACAAATTTATGATAACATGGGTGGACCTAGAAGAAATAATATTAGCAGAAACAAGTCAGAATAAAAAAGACAGAAACCAAAAGGTCTCACTAATCTATGGGACTTAGGAAAAACAAACAAAAGGCCAGGAGGAAAAGTCAAAACAAGCTAACAACCAAACTAAAGTACACAATTGGGGGTAAGGGGTGGGTGGGAGTGGTCAGGAAGGGGAGGTAGTGGGTGAACCCCCCATGGAATACAAAGATGTGAACTATATATAAATAAATTATTCAAAAGTAAAAAATAAAAGCCTGCCTCTGGCTTGATCATTCCATCTGTTTTCTTTCCACATCTTGTTCAAATGATTTTCCTAAGGGATGTGGTAGCCGGTGTTCTAGTGCTCCAGAGGGAAAGGGCATCTTGCCTCCTCATGCCTTTTATCTGGCTGATTTTAATTAATGGCGAGGCATCGCGCTTTCCTCTCCACACAAAGACCTGATTGGGGCAAAGCCCCAGCTGGTAACTAACAAGAACACACGGTTACAGCTCCAAGTTAACCTTGTGGGGAGCACGCTGAGCTGTGAGTGCACAATAAAGCCCTCCCCCCTTATTCTTTCTACCCTATTTCAGCAGCACTTCAAAAGCAATTTATTTCACTGGCAGGTGGTATGATTGATAGAGTATTTAACTTTTCTTTGCTAGCTTTCAGAGACTTCAGGGATTCCTTTATGATAGCTCAGTGGTTCTAGCTGTATTATGCCCAGAACCGAGCGCTTTGTATAATATTACCCTTCATGCATGTGTCTATGTTCTTGGTTTTGGTTTGTTTTACTCAAATTGTATCTCAAAATGCTTTTTTTTTTGGGGGGGGGGGAGACTAATCCCCTAATGGCAGGTATCTGGTAAATGGTTCCTATGATGAGGTGACAGAAGTTCAGCTGAAAAGCAAACTCATCATCTCCTAGAGGTTGTAGGGCACCTGCTATTCACATGGACTAGGGTTGGAGCCTGCAAGCTTATAAGCAGAAGGGGCCATTACTCCAGGCAACTGATGGTCCTGCGGTACCCATCCTTCCAGGTGATGGTTTCCTGACTCACCTGCCTTCCCTCCTGGGCAGTGTCTCAGGAAGAGATGAGATGGGCTACTCTAGACTCTCCTCCACAGAGGCCCTACATCCCTGACTCTTCATCCGCTGAACAGAATGCTGCTCGATGCAGCACACTGTGTTGGGTGAAGGCATGGAATGCCTGCTTATTTTGTATGCTCTCTCTTCTTCTGCAAGATTTACAGAGTACTCTCTTAGGAGGTGCTGAAGACAAGGTCAATACAATACTTTATCTTCTTTTTGTGGAACTTTTATCTATCACTTTAATACTTAGATTCTATTTGGATAGATACTATCAAGGTTTTCAAATGTGTCCTTTGCTCCAGTTTGGGCAGACTAGCCTTGCTGCTTTAAGTATAATTATTCTCTGCATGTACTAAGGGAACCTTCTAGAACACAAATCTAGAACTTAGCACATAGAGATCCAGTCACTGTGCTCTGTGTACACCATGTAGGCTCCCATGCATGCTCTGTAGTCCACACAGCTAAATTATCCCTGCTGAGTTGGGAAACTGAAGATGCAGGAGATTTAGTGGATGACCCAAGAATTTGGGATAGACACCTGCTACAGGGCTTTTTCCTAGCACTCCCAGGGCCACCAGCCTGTGATCAGGGTCACTTGAGGATGATAGTTTATTAGCAATGAGCACGCAGGGCTGATAGAATCGAATGCTGCTCTGTTCTCCAGGCAGATGTGTTAGACAAGTTACACCCCATGAGGACACCATGACCTGTCACTCCCCAGGCCACTTTGCAGCCCCCACAGTTGCATCCAGTTAATCGTTTTTTTTTATAACCTCTTATAAGTGTCTGCAATCTGTGCTCAGCTTCCAAATTAAGTAGCAGCCTGCAATTTCCTATCTCAGTCTGGGGTGTGGTGCCCTTATCTGCCTGCTTGTGATTCTTCCCAGGTTTCTGTTGAGCTATTTTGGTCTTAGGTTCATGGTAGAGATAAATTATCCTTCAATTATGTCATCTTGTGAGATCATTTATATGTATATATGATATCTATCTATCTATCTATCTATCTATCTATCTATCTATCTATCTATCTATCTATCTATCTATCTATCTATCTATCTATCCATCTATCATCTATCTATCTAATCTATCTAATCTATCTGTAGCAGCCAGGACCAACTTTTAGGAAGCCCTAGGAACTGTGGGATTCACCTTGGAGGCAGATATAAGTAAAGTGTTTAGAAGGTAGGAATGGTGTTCTACATATCTATTAGTGTCTGGTTCATAAAAATGAAGTGTTAGCTTCCTAAAGAAATTAGATGTCATTGTTCAGTGTGGTAGAAAGCAGTTGTCAAACTGTAGAACCTAAATGAAAGGAGCATCTGTTTCTAGAGGCCAAATTACTCCCCTTCTACTTTAATTTACTTACAATAAAGCTGAAATTGATAAAATGGGCATTAAAATGACCATTTCCCTGACTAGTTATTCCATTTTCTTCCCTCTCTTGAAGATGTGACCTGTTGTTTTCCTGATCACTTCTGTGTTTTCCTGTCATTTGAGACTGTTACGTTTAGGGAGTGAAAGAAATTTAAAATGATGAAAATGCATGTGACTTTTTGGAAAACTAACCCTGGACTGAATAGGAGGCCAAGACTGTGCAGTTATAACAGAAGTCAAATAAACAAGGCTGCATAGAAGCGCAGAGCTGTTCCCAAATGCTTGATGATAGGCTTGTCTTTCTGTCCTGACTCTGGACTCACCTGGGCGAAGGCTGACCAGCATTGCCTATCTAGACCAGGGTCCAGGGCTTGTGGGTTTCTGCCTCGCCAACCTCCCCCTCCCCCTCCCCTCCCCCATACACATTCTCCCACCAGCCATTTGGATATAGCAGGCACTTAGCAAGTGTTGGTTGAATGAATTTGTGAAGGAATTAATGAAGAAATGAAAATGAAGTTCCTTTCCATTTAAAAAAAGCAGCCTGGTGAATACAGGGAACAGATTGGTGATTAGCACAGGTCTGGGTTAGGGTGGTGGCAGGTTGATGAAATGGGAGAAGGTTAGAAAGATCAGATTCCCAGCTATAAACTAAGTCATAGGGATGCAATGTACGGCATGGGGGCTACAGTTACTAAGACTGTCTTGTACATTTGAATGCTGCTAGACAGTAGATCTTAAAAAGATCTCATCAAAGGGAAACAATTGTAACTCTGGGCAGTCATGGATTTAACTAGACGACCACAGTAGGGTGATTGCTTCTCAGTATGTACAAATTGAACACCTAAAACTGTTAAGTCTCTTAATGCCAATTATATCTAAATGTCAACTATATCTAAAAACAAATTGAAAAAAATAAACAGGATCGGAAGTCTGATATAGGATATGTGTGTTTTTTAATGCATCTTCATTTTATGATTAGGCATTTTGTTAGAGAGTGAACAGTTGATGTATGAGTTGACCCTCTGATGGCATGGGGTAAAAGGTCCTTTTTAGAGTGAATAGTCATGCTTCTTCCAGTCCTAATCTGTGTTGCCATCTCTTTATCTAAGTTCACCCATTTTCCATGCGCTTGAGGGATGGTAGATTCCCTTTGACTACTTATACTCAATTTCACTTACTTTGACCAATCATCAGATGGTTGCTTTCAGCTGTGTCCAAGCGTAGAATATTTTAAGCAAGCCCACAGAAAACAAGAAGGGGCTCTGGCACCCCGCCTGTGTCTCTTATAGTGTTGTCACATCGTAGTTTTGCCTGAGATCTGACCACTGTTTAGTATTGCATCTGGTGTCAAATAACACATAAGCGGAAATAGAAATGAGACTTCTCTTCAGAGGGGTGACACAGGAGTGGCTGAGTATTAACAGCAAACCATCTGCGCTTAGATCATCAAACCATCAATCAAAGCAGAGATGCGTTCTATAAATACTTCGAAAGCAAAATTTGAGGCATGCCAGGAAGAATGTGGTCCAAAGTTAGTGTTCTTGCCTGTTTTTCTCTGACTTATACTTAGTTGTCATTTGTTCTCTCTTGACCCACATCATCTGTCACCTGTCTCATCTCTCTCTGCCTGTCTGTCTGTCCATGTATCTGCCATCTTTCCACCTCCCTATCTACCTATCACCTGTCTACTATGTGAAGTGGCATGAAGTCATTGACAAAGTTTATGAGTCACAATAACATGTAGGAACCCAGCCAGTCTTGACCTCTTGTCTCAAGCACAGATTCTTTCTATTTTTAATTTATAAACACTATTTAGTTTCTGTTGCCTAAGACACTTTCTTACAAAGTGTAATGCTTGTGAGAACTCACCCCACTCATTTCTTCTTTGCCCAGAACTATGATTATTTTTACATAGTATCATGTCTTTCATTAGACCTTGTTTTGTTGTCTATTATATCTAGCCATAAAACAATGCCTTTATGATTAGGAACTCATAAAGATTTATTAAATGTAAGGTTACAGGAACACAAGAATGGGACAAATTAATGAATGCTGGAGACATATTGGAGTCCAGGACAATAGTGCAGTTGTGATAGAAATTGTATGGGTCTTGGCACCAGGCAGACATGAATATATGTGAACTCTATTGCTTCAAGGCCATGGGAATATGGACGATATCAGGACTTGTCAAAGCCGATTTCTCCATCATTGAAATATTTTTTAAAAATCAAGTATTTTAACTCATCAAAACTGATTTCCACTGACTAATTATCTTTCTTGGTTGCATGCTAATTTTGTACCACTTCAGCATTATGCATAGTCAAAGGTAGCACAGTTCTAGCAAGTTTAACTCCAGATTCAAATTATATCTATTTTAAAGAAAATATAATGGCTAGGAGACTATCCTTAAGACAATCTACTTTTCATTTTATGGGAATTATCTGATCCTAGATAAGAGATGTGACACTCCGAGAAAGTTATTGCAGATATTAATCTGAGCATGATAAGACCCTGGGAAACTTAATTCCTAAGACCAATGCACTAAGTTTGTTGACTTTTAATCCAAATGTTGTGAGCACACACAGCCTGGGCACTCCTGTGGGCATGGTTCTACATGGGGGTGTATGAATATGGAGTTGGCAGGGAACATGCAACCTAGTGGATCATTTGCCAAGATCCACCAATTTATAGGTCATATACACAGTCATGTCATATATACAGTCATGTAGTCATGGTTAAAAGTGCTAATTTATTAAAAGTAATATTTGAAGTGATATTCCAGAGATTTTGTGAATAGCTTTTAGGCATTCTTGATTGAAATATTTATTAGATGCTCCATAAGTATACAAATGACTTGATTGTTCTCTACTTTTGAAAGTCCTACTTGCTTTGTGAGGCCATCTTTGTGCTCAGGTGACCAACTTTTTCTCAACAAGATATGTCCTTGCAGAGAGCATTGAACTACTTGGGTTGGTTTCCTAGCTCAGAAAATGAAGGCAAAAATCTCTTTCACATTTTCTAAACCATTCACTCACAATGCTAATAACCATTAGTAGGATTAGCTATGATTAAAACTGACGTAAAACTAAGCTCTTGACATGTTGTACTGGGTATACCCAGGCTTTCCATGCCAAAGACAATTTCTTCTGGCACTTTTCTACTAACAGGGGCTTAACTTGCAGAAGCCTAAACTGTTAAGAAGTCACATGTGAAACATTTACTTCTGGCAGTAGTGGTGAGGTTGATTTGGACCAAGCTGACATATTTTCAGAAGGTGTTTTAAATCAGTACTCTTGTCTGCTTTTCCTTGTGTCAATTTTGTTTTATATGTTTTGATGTTGTTAGTAGGTATGTGGAAATTTCAAATCTTTACATCTTCCTGGTGGAGAAAACCTTTGCCATTATGAAATGACCCTCTTATCTATCGCAATACTTTGCCTTCTAGTAGTTTGTTACCTTTCTTTCATTTTTCTGGATCTGGGTTTTTCTGAAATTGAAGAATGTTCTGTGATATTCCAGAACTAGAGGCAATAATGTTCATAAAAGGACAAGATAACCTTATTTTATCTCAGAATGGTGAATATTGAAGTCCTCTGTATACCCCAGTTTCTCTATTCTGTACCCCAAATTCCTTGTTCTCAACCAATCTTATTCCTGTGAGTGAGCATTGATCCAAGGTGAGCAGATTTGGTTCAGATTCTGGTGAGAACCAAGGGTGTCTGTCAGTTCTTATTCTGTGTAGGAAGTTGTAAGAAATGACACCTGGGAGATTTAGTGCCCATGTTTCCCTACCACAAATAGAGGGCTGTTATTAGTGAGTGAGAATAAAGCTTAGCTTTCTAAAGGGAGAGGGCAGAGAGAAGGGGTGGATGGAACATCATTTACCTTGCTGGTTGTAATAGTCCCTGAAGTGAACTGCATGTCTCATATTTCAAAGGTCTTTGTATCTCAGTCTTTCTGACTTCTAAGACAGTAAGCCTAGCCTATTGGTCAAACACGTTTAAGATGGATTTATGTATTAGACACCAAAAGTCTTTATTAACATGTTCATCATGAATCAACTATTTTATAGGTCGGTATGGTTTTTGGAAAACTAAGTGTAGCTAGAGGTTTCATGGTGTCAATTACAGATTTGATCTGGGATTTTGTGATACACACTGGCACGTTGGGCCATCAGGGACTGTCAAAGTCAATGTAACTTAGTTGAAACACTGGTGTCTGGAAAAGTGTTCTATCTGATAGGGCACATAGGAAAGTCTTTCTTTTGACCCATGAACTAAGCAGTGTGCAGAACTGGCAATCAGTGTGTTCTCCTTGTGAAAAATCCCCTGTGGACTCCATCTTAAACTCTGTAAACAGAACTCTCAGGAAAAGAATATGCCTGATTAGAAGTGGACTAAACAAATTTGAATTGATCTTATTTTAACACTTTCTATAATGGTAGCAATATGAGGGGTGATTTACCCAACCCTGTTTTATTCTCCTTGGATAGCTGGAAATTAGCCTCCAGCTGCCATCTTCGCTCTGTGAAGGTATGGTTTGTTCCTCTTCTATTTGCAGGTAGCTACCCAGTTCCTTGGTGCCACTGAAAGCACACTTGGGGCAGGAACCACTCATTGTGATAGCAGAGAAATGTCACACCAGTAAGTCAGAAAGATTCCAAATTGGCCATGTGTCCAGTATTTGTATCTATATCATTGCAAAAAGATAATGTTTTTCTTCTTGTCAAACTTAAGAAGTGTTTCAGGAGTTGGCGAAACCATAGGAAATGTGGCCAAGAAAAGTCAGTCATGAGTTATTCTTCTCAATTCTGCTGTTCAGTCCAGACTGTCAAATTAGCAGAAATTAGAAATTCAGATTATATAACATAATAAGACTTTAGAGAAACTTTACTGATGAAACTATTTGCAAATTTTGCTGCTCTCACTTTAAATAGGAATGGAAATTCCATGACTTAAGCTGACACTGAAAACAGACCCAAGAACCACAAAAATTAGTTAAGTGAAAATTAAGAATAAAAAGTTCCTATTTAGTTACTGTAATTTGAAAACTAGGTATTCTGCATAAGTACATTTTCTAAACATTGGAATATTATTTCTTTATCAAAGATTAAATATTTGTGGTACATTTCTATAAACATTTCCAAAAAAGCACACTATCTTGCTATGTGGATTAGGAAGTGCAAAGAAAGACATGTATTCAGTCAGAATCTATCAAGCACCTACTATGTGCCAGATACAGTGAGAACCCTTATGCTGTAAAGAAGAGCAAGACACCAATGGGCCTTGACCCCCTGGGGATATGTTTTAGTCATTTCTTAATGACCCATTCTTATGAATATGCAAAACAAAAGTGATGTTTTCACTACTTAGAACACAATATTTTATTTTATTTATTTGTTTGTTTGTTGGTATATATGTTTCACATCTTTGTTTTCCTGGGGATCACCCACAACCTTCCCTCCCTGACTACTCCTTCCCATCTCCCCCTCACCCCGAGTTGTGTTCTATAGTTTGGTTGTTAGCTTGTTTGGACTTTTCCTCCTGGCCTTTTGCTTTGTTTTTCCTATATCCCATGTATTAGTGAAACCATTTGGTATCTGTCTTTTTCTTTTTGACTTGTTTCTGCTAATAAGATTTCTTCTAGGTTATACTAAATACATCAAATTTATCATTAAATGATGAGTAATATTCCATTGAGGATACAACATTTTAATGGTTTGTTGTAGAATCCAACAACTCTCTGTTTGCTTTCTGATGTCTGGTTCTGGAGTCTTGTTTAGCAAAACTTTCTACACTATCAGGTTCTTCACATTCTCCTTTTATGAAAAGCTTTGTCCTTCCACATCTCTTTGGCATCTGCCTCTGCCTATGGTGAGGGAAGGCATGGAGTTTTATCTTTCTTCATTTAGCCTGTGTAAGGTCTGTGAGGCCATCATTGTCACCTAACAGTGCTCCCTAGAGCCAGGGCTCCATTCTGTTCCTTTTCAGGCAGAATCTGTCCATCTATCCACTGTCATTACTTTGTCACTTGTATGTTATCATTTTTGTTTCTGATTTTAATACTCTAAAATTTCCTCATTTTATAACTTATAATCTCCCTTCTTTGTCCTTTTCAAAGTGAGTTTCTTATATAATTATAATCTTTCCTGTTGGTTTTTGAAAATCACACTGCTAAGAAAGCCCTTTTGTAATTATGATTGGAATTACATTATTTAAAGGAGCTAATTGGGGTACTGACATCTTTACTATAAGACATCATGCCTCCATGAACATGATGATATTTTTTCTTCATTATATGTTGTTTATAATGAAATAAAGTTCATTATCATGAATTTTAGAGCTTTTATCTGTAAAGGTCTTGTGAAATCCTAAGTATGTGTTGCTTTTGTGGCACTTGTAACTGGCACAATATTTCCTAGTTGACTTACTGGTATAGATTAATTCTACTGAGTTTTGTAAGCCAATCTTGCTGATCATAAACTAAACTCTCGTGTTTCTTCTCTCAGTTCATTTGTTGATTCCGTTGACTTGTCTAGTTGGATGATCATCTCCATATAATGATTTTTAGGTATTCTGGGACAGTTTCTCTATCTCAGTTTTTTGTTGTCATACAGCTAACTATTTTGTAATTTTGTAATGCACAATTGGTAGCAATAAGAATCCTTGTTTTTGCTTCCAGCCTAAATGGAAAGTTTTGAAATTTCTCTGTTAAGAATGATGTTTGCTTAGATTTTTGCTACATGGTCTTTAGTTAAAAAAATTCTCTTTCATTCCTAGTGTTTTGAGAAGTGCTCTAAAAAGTATAATTATTCAATTCTATCAAATTAATTTTTTGTACATCAGCTGAGATAATCATGATTTTTCCCTTTTAGTTTGCTGACATGTTGAACTATATTGATGTTTCTGATGCTGAAAAAATGTGTTTCTAGAATAAACCCTACTTAATCATAATGTATTGTTTCTAATATACTCTGGGGTTGCTTAGCAATATTTTCATTTAGAATTTTGTATATTCCTGAATAGCTCCTGAATAGCTATTCCTGAATAGCTCTATGGGTTTCTTTCTCTGATTTGTTCTTTCTGGTATAGGAAATCAAATCTCATAAAGTGAGTTGTACAGTGAGTTCTTTCTTCTTGTACACTTTATAATGACGTGTGAAATAAGGATATGCTCTTTGAACAGCTTATCTATAAAATTATCTGGACTTGAGGTTTTTATTGTATAGAGGATTTTATTACCATTTCACTTTTTAAATTCCTATTTGTTTATTCAGGTTTTTGAACCAATTTTGATATTCCATATTTTTCTTATTATATGTCATCAAATTAATTTCTGTTGACAAAATGCTTTTCCCTTAATTTCTGTTGCCATATTTTTTTCTTTTTACAGTGTCATGGTTTGTTATAATGTGTATTTATACAATATATACTCTATAAATGTACAAATTAAGGGATAATATATGACAAGTTTACATGATACTATAGACAATAATACAAAAAAATATATCCAATGGGTGATATATTTTATAAGCAAGTGTAAAAACACACTGTATCACATCACTTTAATATATACCTTTATGTACAATATATAATAGAAATGTAAATGTAATATACAAACTACATATGATATAAATGAAGGTGGAACTACTCATATCAATCATAGTTTTACTTTCTCTGCATTTTGCTCTCCAAGCTTGTGTATGTCTTCCTGGCACTGCCTCCTCCTCCATGCTACTGCTCTGTTTATGTCACACATGCAGCTCATTTCAAGCACAATCAGCCTCTTCTTTTTTGTTCTATATTTCCCTGACTTCTCCCTCTTATCTTTACTGTTTCCTTTTCTTATTCTTTTGGGTACTTGCTTAGTTGTTCTGCTCTCTTTTTCAGATTCTTGAGTTAAATAAGTATGCTAAACAAATTCTTTCTTGTTTGCTGGCAAATGTATTTCAAACAGGAAATTTCCCTTAAGTACTTTCTTAGCCATGCTCAAAAAATTCAACATGTAGTTTTTCCTCAGTTTTAACTATTGTCTAATTTCCCCCATAGAATTCTTTTTTGACCCCAGGAATACTTACTAATATGTCCCTTAATTTCCAGATATGAAATTTTTAATATGTCCTCTTGCTGGATTCTAATTTTATTGCTTTAATTAACAGAGGATATCATCTTTATGATGTTGATTGTTTGGAATTTAACAGAGTTTTTTGGGCATTTCATGTTGCATAAAAATGTGTATTCTCTGTTTTCAGTAGGATGTGAATTTCTATATAGTTAGTTACTGGCTTGAGTTTGTCAATCGTGCTGTTTAGATCTCCCATAATCTTATTGTATATCTTTGTAAAAACTTGATTTAAATGTTTTTTGAAAGGATTGTGCTAAAATTTCCAATGACTGTTTTTCACTCTATAGGAAATACATATTTATACTTTATCATTTCATACATATATATATTATATTTAGGTGTACATGTGCTCATTATTCTAATATATTTTGTCTTATTATTTCTTTCACTATCACATCTCGCCTAACCCAACCTTGGGTATGCCAGAGAAGCTAGAAGATTCCTGATGGTACAAATTTGAGTGGATTTAGTGACCAATCACGTGGGAGTGAGAAGTTGACAGCATGGACAGCTCCAGTATTTAGATGAGATGAACAAACATTTATTCATTTATTGCCTCATTAAGTAAATAAGGCTTATTACCTGCCTGGATAACACTAGAATAAGTTTTATTTTCAGAACGCTTTCAGTGTAGGTTTAAGATGAATTAGTCCAACAACAGCATTAAAGGTTGGCTCGCAAAACACCAAAGCCTAAGAACAAATCATGATGTAGATATTAATATGCGAGAAATTGAAAGTGGTAGGTTTTATATGGCATGTACTGGAAGTTGAACTCAAAAAAATCCTCCAATCATTTCTGGGAAATTCCCCAAGTAGAAGTTTAAGATAACATACTAGCATGATTTACAAACTGCAACTTGAAAAAATTCAATTTACTATTATATCAATAGTGGTTCTATCTGCCAGCATAAGACTGGCTCTACAATACATGCTCTTTAAAAATTTAAAGCAGTGATTTTTAAAATTCATTGAGCCCTGAACTACTTGGATGTTTGACAAAAACACGGATTGCCAAACTTTACCCTCACAGATTGAGAAGTTCTGGAGTGAGTCTAGGAATCTACATGTGACAAGCTCCTCAACTTATGATGATACAAAATTTATATTTTGTGAAATGTTGTGGTATACTCTAATAATTTAAATTCCAGAGTATTAACAAAGAGACACACAAATCCCCCAAAACTTACTGCCTCCAGTCTGGGACTGGGCAATTGACATACGGAAACAAAGCAATCCTGGGAAATGCCATGGTTTATGAGTCTTCACCTGCACATTTACACTTGAAAGATGTGACGGAGACATGATATGTGAGAACAATATGGTTTGTTTACAATAGGGAAATTGGAAGAGATTAAAAGGAAAAGTTTCTTAAGCCACAAATGTTTATCTGTCCTACCCCAGATAGTGTCTATAGTGTCTAATAGTCCAAAGCAAAAGCTGCTGGTGAAGGATTGGATGGTCCTTCCCTATGCCTGCTTGTACAATGGTAAACCAGGACCCAACTCATGGGTGCAGCTGGAGGAAATCACAAATGGCAATGCTGAGGCAGCACTGTAACAGTCAGCCACAGGGATCTGGAAGCTGGACTCTACAGTACCAGAAGCAACGGGAATAGGAGACAACTCTAGAGGTGGTATGGGCACAGGCTTGCAGTGCCAGTCAGGAGGTAGTGCTAGAGAATAGGACACTGGAGTTTACTTTTAGAGGTGGTGCTAGTGGTGCTGGAGGCAGGAGTGGAGACTGACCATCCAAAGTGGTGCATTGGAGATTAGAAGTGAAAGTCATGCCAGGAGAGGGAATTGGACAAGTCTAAAGTTAGAAACAAATGACCTTCCTAGATAAGTGTCCTGAGTCATGCTTTTTTGGTTTTCAGGGTCCAATCTCTCTCTTCTTGTTCCCAACAGCCTTATAGGTTTCAAAACTGATTGGTGTGCTTTCAAACCTGGCCTGCATTTCAAACCCAAACCCCACTAGCATGTGAACCTCAACCTGTGCTGGGTTTGGCCTCTCATGCCAGTGGAAGTGGGCACAGGGTATCAGTGGAACTAGGAGTGGGAATCTTCTACCGGGACCCAGGGAGCTCCTCTTACAATACCTGTAGACTTATTAGGATGTGCTCCTGTTTCTCAGAAGCTTCAAGTTTGCTTCTTAAATCTATTTAAAATATTTTGGTAATCTAAGGAACATATTTTTCATAGAAAATATGAAAAATATAAAATTCTTGTATTTCTGGTTACATAGTCTCCAATCTGGTCTTCTCTACCTATATGTAGGTTTTACTTTTTATTCCCAGAGAGTCCTCTTTTAATAGCATCAAACTTGGTAATATCATAGATTCTATTAGTTGCTTCCCCTGTCAAAGGGAGCTAGTGCTCTTGTATGTAGGTTCCTGGTTTAGGAAAGAGGAACATCAGGCAATTGTTTTACCTTTTTAAAGAATGTTTTTCAATTTTCTATTTGCTTAAAATACTTTCAACACCCAAGAGATTTTATTTATAGAAAAATCAGTTTAGACTTTGAAAAAGACACAGAGATGTCTGTAGTGTGAATAAAAACCTCTGCTCATTTCTCTTTTCAAATCCATTTGCCCATTTGCTCCAGTTCCCTAATTGCATATATTTGAAAAATCAAGCCTAAGAAAAGCCTTATGTCCACTACCTCTCCATTTTTAACAATGATTCTTATGAATGCAAGAACTTTATTCAAATGGATCAATGTTCATTCTTTTCTTTATTTAGAGTTACTTAAAGTTTTTGAGGCCTGGATGTTTTCCCTTTCTCTTTCAAATTGTGTTTCGGTGTGTTACCACACACATACACATAATTTATGCTGTAAAATTACCATTTAGTTTATTTTAAGAATCCAAGCATTGTTTTTCATGTACAATAATCACAATCACATAGCACAATCACATAATTGAAAATAAAATATGTTCATTCTTGTAATCTATCAACTTCTGATTTTGGCTGTACTAAATTTTCTTTTCTTGCATAGAAATGACTAGGTATATGCAGCCAGGCACTGCACTCTTGGACTTCTGGAAGCATCTTGAGCACATTTTGGGAAAAACTCCATGGTATTTCCCACTGACAACTTGATCTGAAGTAGATCTTGAGAGCTATTCAACCCCAATAATAAGAGACTCTGTAGATTAAATGTCAGAACTGCTTTAGGATTTGGAGACAGAAATAGAACTGAAAATAAGGATAAATTAAAAATAAGCAAAAATATCCATGCTATTAAAGGGAAAAGATGTTTATTATATATTAACAGATGTGGACCTTTTGACTAGGACAACAGAATAAACCCCCACACTGACATTCAGCTGATAATGTCGTGAAAAGCAACTATAATGAGCTATTATATTTAAATCACCTAGTAGAAAATTATAAAGATTTATGGGTAAGCAGAGTAAAAATAATTTTTCATAAAATATTCTGAACTGACAACTAGATTAAATGGAAAAACATGTAGGAGATTGGAAGAGGGCCACTGTGAATGGAAAAGTACACAGTGAAACAAAAATTAGTGTCATCAAACATGAGGCTGTTGGAGGACCTGGATTTAACCCAACAACAGATGAAGGGACCCTGCTGGGGCAGAAAGAGAGAGCAGAAATATTCTGCCTGCAGACAGAGGAAGACAAGGAGGGACTCATTATTCAAACACTTAGGCACATATCAATATTTCCCATGACCAAAAACAATGGTCATGTTTCTGCTGTGTAATCTGAGTAATTATAGCCTACATGATCTCTCTTACCTGCTGGCCTAGCAAGTCTTATCAAAATATTAATAGTCTTTGCCCAGGATGAATAGTTCATATAAAGCCCAGGTCACCAGCTTGTGATAGTGCTAGTCTTTCTCAATATGTATTAGCTACTTAGTTGATGAATCTTCTGGAATTTTGACAGGGACTGGCACTGACTCAACTGACTTCTCATAGGTATGTTCCATTCTTTCCTTTTCTTTGAAAACCAGAATAACATCATTCTCCAGCTTTAAGTTCTGGTTTTTAGAAAATGTACATAGAAATGAGGATAAGAGACCATTAAACCCTATGAGAAGGGCTACCAATTTGGAAGATGGACGAGCTGGAGTGCAATTGAGGGTAAAGAGTAACTGAATACACTTTTGGTGGGACTATACATGGTACATAGTACATATATATATGTACTACATCATTATAGTCCCCAGGGTTCTCCCACTGCCTTGTTCCCCATGAAGTATCATCTTAATATCTTGTGCCCATCCCTCCCCCCAATTCTTACCCCCTCCCTTTCTCTTGCTGTATGCTTCAGTTCTGTTGACAGTTACTTTTAAACTTCACTTGTCCTTTTGTTTGTTTGTTTTCCCTATGTCCTGCATGCAGGTGAGATCATCCCAGATTCTTGTTTTTATCTTTGGCTTAGTTCTGCTAGCATGATTCCTTCTAGGTCCATCCACATTATCACACATGCCTCAAATTTGCCATTTTAAATTGCTGAGTAGTTTTGCCCTCTATACAAATGATAAGGGTCTGATAACAAAGATCCAAAAAGAACTTACATAACTTAACAAAAACAAAGCAATGAGTCCAGTCAAAAAATGGAGAGAACTAAAATGACTTCTCCAAAGAGGAAATACAATGACCAATAACATATGAAAAAATGTTCAACATTGCTAGTAGTCAGGGAAATGCAAATCAAAACCAAAATGAATACCATCTTGTACAAGTAAGAAAAGCCAATATCAAGAAAAAAAATCTCTGGCAACAACAAGTGCTGGTATGGATGTGGATGTGGAGAGAAAGGAAAGCTCTTACACTGCTGATGGAATGCAAATTGGTTCAGCCACTATGGAAAGCTGTGTGGAGGACCTTCAAACTACTGAAAATGGAACTACCATTTGACCCAGCAATCCCACTTCAAACACTAAATCAAAGGAACCTGTACTCAGATATTTATTGCAGCACTATTTACGATAGCCAGAATATGGAAAAAAACCCAAATGCCCCACAACAGATGAATAAATAAGAAAGCTGTGGGATATATCATTTGTACAATGGAATATTACTCAGCAGTTAAAAATGAAAAATTTGTGGCCATTTCTTAAGAAGTGGGATGATACATTTACCATATGGTCCAGCCAAGGCATAGATGGCACGGGTGGTAGCCATCAGTTTCTTGATCCCATTTTAGATCAGCTTCACCCTTATGTATAGTTAACAGATATGTAATTAGTTTCTGGCAAGAAAGGCAATGTTGTATGATGACTGCAAAAGCTTTGGTATGATGAGAGCCACAAAGACAATGAACTGAGTATGAAGATGGTCCTAGCTGGTAACGATAGCATAGAATTAAGAGAAAGAAGGGCAGAGTTCTTGTTGGAGCTTCTTCTGCCCCATTAATGACAAGCTGGTGGTGTTGGACTTGGTGAGCCTTTTTTTCCTTCATGAAAATCTGATCCTCTGTATACTAAGCCCACAGAGAAATAAACGCGTGAAAGCCTTGATTCTTGCACAACTTCTTGCTCTAATGTCTGGCATGGCTTGCCTGTTGATTGGACCTGAAGTACATTCCTGATCAGTGCCTCTTCAACCCAAGGTCCTTATTTTATGCAGATTCTGTGTCATAGCCAAGATATTTTGAGAATCTGAGCCCAGGCCCAGGGATGTGAATTTTACAAATAGGTGGTGTGATGCAGAGTATCGCAAGATGGTACTTTATCCTGTAGTGAGACAATAAAAGGATGTCTCCTCAGTGCTATTTCTCCAAATTAATTAAATCCACTAAACAGCTCAACACCATAGCAACCTTTCAAATAATTGGCACTATATCCCTTCATTAGAAGCAAATTTTATACCCTTTACTTCCTCCATCTGAATAAAACTATAAAAAAGATACTTCTACCAGCAATTATTGCTCTATCATCAGCCTTTGACTTTATAGATTACTGCAATCATTGTGATGGCAAAGGATGGACTCCTGTCTGCATCTGCTATAGATTACTCTGTAGGATTATAAACGCTATAAGCTTGTACCCTAGCAGTTCAATTGCAAATGTGGGTTGGAGTGGAGGAACTTGGCACCCTATGTACAGATTCCAGAACATGTTAGAAATAACCACTACAAGACGTGCTGGAATTGAGTTATAATATTAGCCTAACAGATATTGGCAGGCATTCTTTTATTTAATAAATAAAGCAGTGGAATTTATTGTCCTCTTTAGTTGGGGCTGGAAGTGGGGAAATCTCTTTTCCTGTTGACAGAGAAACTAAAATAAATGCCTTATAAACAGAGCTGCTTATCTTCTTGGCACCTTACCCTCATCGTGGCCTCAGCTCATTGTAGCATCATCCTGGGTGGCCCCCAACCCACTCTTGTGCCAATTCCCTGCAACATTCTGATTGAATTTCCTGCTCGGTGGTTCTTAGCACACTCCCTGCTCTCCATTACCTGAGTCAGGCCTTCCTCACTTCTCAGCTGACCATTTGTCAAAGCCAGATGGCATGTGCTCTCGAAATGCAGTGTCAGCCTCACAATGGCATTGGACCTGATGCACAAGTGTTACCTGAACCTGGAAGAGTTACCTGTTCTCACCTTCCTCTTGGGCTTCCTAAATCAGAAATTCTGGGGGTTTAGTCCAGTGGGTTAACAAATCTCCAGGTGATGCTGAAACAAGCTAACGCTTGAAAGCATTGCTCTAGCATCCTCTCCTTGGCCAGGATCTCTACTGCTGCCAATTCAAAGCATGGGCAGGGCCACCTCACTCCTAGAGAGGGGCCTTCAACTTCCTTATTTTCCATAGTAGTAAAGTAACATTTCCTGAGCACTTTTCTAAGTGCTAGGCAGTGCAGTGCCAGCTGGGCATCATAGAAGTTTCCCTAGTGTGTGCTGAACCTGCTCTTTTGTGGTGTGAGCTGCAATGGCCTCAGTGGTGAGGTGCTTTTCAGCCCTGGTTGCATATTAGAATCATGGGGGTGACTACCCCAGAGCAATTCAATGACTCTTGCACCTTATTTTTAACAACTTCCCAAGGTGCTATGTGACGCTGGGGTTGAGAGCCACCAATCCTTGGGATTCCTGCCTTGTCCCACAGCTCAGGTTGCTTTGTGCCCATCTGCAACAGCCACACCCTGCCTCTGGCTCTGTCATCAATCTTGCTTCTAGACAAAGCAATGTAAGGAACTGGGAGGAGTGGCTGAGCTGACTCAGCGCCATGTCATCTACATCCTAATTAATGTCTCCAGTTTAGAGCTGCCCTGGCCTCTCTACTTTGTGCATGGTAGCCAGAGTGGGCTTGTTCAAATTTAAACCACAGCTTGATGCTCCTCTACCCAGGAACTTCCATCAGCTTCCTATCTCACCGAGAGGAAAACATAAGTTTATTCAGTGGCTTATGTGCTACTCTCCTCCACTTCATGTACCCTTTCTTTTTTTCTCCCCCAAACCCCCTCTCCATGTTACACTTTCTCTTATCCCTCTGCCTCAGCAACTACTACTCTCCCTCTAGCCACCCTGACCTCAGGCCCTTTGCACCTGCTGGTTCCTCTGCCTGCTCGTACCCTCCCCTGCTTTGTGCCACACCATTTGCCTTTACCTCTTTCTGGTTATAACTGTCATCTCTGAGGTCTACCCTGATCACTCTGTGCAAAGTGTTATCTGGAAGTTTCCAAATATTTGCATGTTAGATAAGATGTAGTGTAAGGAGAGATAAAGTTGATATTTTAACTTTTTATGGGAAAAATCAGCCCTAAGGAAACTAGAAAAACAATTGTGATGTAAATGATTTTCTCTAATCCCATGTAAAAGCCAAAGAAACTGAATAAATCTAAGTGACCTTAAAGTAGGAATGAAGAAGATGCGTGAACCCGGGAATTACAAAGATGTGAAATATATATATATATGTATATATATATACATATATATATAAATTAGTTAATAAAAAAATAAAGTAGGAATGAGTGGAGTCAGCAAGGAATGCCCCCCACCCCTGGCTTATGTCTTTGTCCATGTCTCTGGCTTCTAGCCATCAGACTAGAATGGCTCCAATATCTTCCCCCTGTCACTGGTTTATCTGTCTCTGCTGTAGCAGTAGACACACTATGGATAAGAATAACACATTTACTGTTGGATATTCTTGCACTTAAACATCATTTGTTTCTCTGAATTTCTGCATTGTCTAAAATTCAAATCTACCTGCATGTCCTGTATTCTTACTTGCAAAAGCTTACCATTCTACTCCCAGCATCTCTCCTGAAAGAATGATGTTTATGCTCTTGTCTAAGAGGACTTTACTCAGAATAAAGAATTTGAAGAGAAAATGTAGGTAGCACTTATAGCCTTCTTCATCTGCCATTCTGGCACCTGATTAGCCACACATCACACTGAGTCTCAAATTACCATCCCTGACCTCTCTCTGCCCCAGTAGCTGGGAGAGGAAGGATTACATGTATGACCTTTTCAAACCTCTCCTCAGCCTGTGGTTCAGTCCCTTCAGTTGAGTATCAACACTAACCCTAGCTCCAAGATCTTTTCATTTTCAGGATGCAGACAGATTTCTCTGCAGGCCAGTATGGAGAGCTCGGGAGGGGGATCGTGCTGATGCATCACTAAGCACTTTTCTCAGAGAGAGAGAACACTGTGGGGGAGGGGGGCTCCCATCACAGAAGGGAGAAGGACGCCAGTGGAGAAGAGGGCAACCTAGAGGATTTAAGAAGGGTGAGGGGGTGGATGCCTGGCAGGAGGTATGACCTGGCCTGAGTGGGCGATCTACTCAAGCCTTGTTACTCACAGATTCTGCATTTGCAAGTCCAACTTGCTGACATTTATTTACCACCCCAGAATCAGAACCTGTGGTGCCTCTGTGGTCCCTCAAGGCTGTGTGCAGAGCAGCAGCTCTGAGTCACCAGGTAGGGGGGGGTGCCCACAATTTGGGGGAGTGCCCAGGTGACACATGCCTTCTGGTTCCTGCTCTGCAGCATCTTTTCCATAGCGTTCTGAGAGGTGTGCTCTTCACATTTCTGTGCTTTCCACTGGTGTCTTTGCTTTGAAAACAGCCCCAAGAATGCAGCGCTCAAGTGCCCTCTCGTCTCAGAGCACAAGAGATCTGTGATGCTCTTACAGAGAAAATGCTCGTGTCCCTCCAGCTGGGTTCAGCCTGAGCCATTGTCTTTTGCATGGGCTCAGTGTTGGTGAATTGAATAGATGCACATATATCTATGTGCTAAGTAAGGGATCGTTAAACAGAAACACCATCCCAGACAAAGCGTTGACCTGGGGTTGATGTTGTGATTGTCATGACGTGTCCCACTGGGCAGTGAGTAGTTCCTAATGGTGACTTTCTGGAACTGCTGTGAGCAGTGAGGACTTACCCTTAACTCCTAGATCTTCTCATTTCCAGGGTGCAGACAGATTTCTCTTCAGGCCAGTATAGAGAACTGGGGGGGGGGGGTCATGCTGATGCATCAC